>CAHIKZ030004138.1:0-38219 GCA_903632075.3 Acanthosepion pharaonis
CCACACACATACACTTTTAAAAAAAAAAATTTTACACAAAAAAAAAAAAAAAAAAAAAAAAAAAAATATATATATTTTTTAAAAAACAACACACTTTTTAAAAATTTTAAAAATAAATTTATTAAAAAATAATAATATTAAAAATTTAAAAAATTTTATAAATTATATATAAAATAAAAAATTTTTCTATATATATTTTAATTTTAATAAATATATAAAAATTTTCTATATATATATATATATTAATTTATATATATATAAAAAATTTTATATATTAAAAATTTTTTATATATATCTTTTTTTAAAAAATTGTCTAGGTTTTTGGGGTTTTATATATTGATCAAATTTCTACTTTTTTAAATTTTAAAAAACTTCAGGACTACAAAAAACTTCCTTTGGTCTTTTCAAACCCCAAAATGGAAAAAATATAAATTTTCAAAAAATTTTGCACATTGGAAATTAAAAATGGGGAAAATAATCTTGTTTGTTTTGTGGGTTTTTTAAAAATAGGATGGGTTTACTATATTTTTTTAATAAAAAAAAACTTCCCTTTTTTTTTTTTTTTTGGGTAGTGTTTTTTTTTGCACCGTTTCTTTTTTTTTAAAATTCAGAATTTTAAAATTCCATTTAAAACAATTGTTTAAAAAAAATTTATTTAATCGGGGATCATAACATTTAAAAAAAATTTTTTTTAAGGTTTTACCAAAAAAAAAAAAAAAAATTTTAAACATCGTGTCCGCAACCAAAAAATAATTAGCCTTGATTGTAAATTTTTAAAATGGGTAAATTTTTTTCTTTTGGAAAGATAATAAATCTAAAAAAAAGTCCAACTAAAATAATAACCGAAACTGCTTTAAAAAATGGTGTCCCATTTTTTTTATTTTAAAAAAATATAAATTTAAAATTATTATTACAAAAACTATAAATAATAAATTTTAAAAAAAATAATTAAATTTTTATCAACTTAAAAAAAATTTTTAATTTTATTTTTTCACTTTATTTTATTTATAAACCCCTTTTTTTTAAAAATTATATATATATATATAAAAAATATATATATATATATATATAAAAAAAATATATAATTTTTAATTTTAAAAATTTGGGTTTAAAAATATAACCAATTAAACAATTTTTATATATAACCAAAACAAAAAATTTTTATAATTTTTTTTTTCCCAAAAATTTTAAAAATTTTTTTTTTTTTAATGTTAAAATTGTTTTTTTTTGTTCATTAAATGATTTCTAACCTTAATTTTTTTTTTTTGCAGTTTTCATGGAACTTTTTCCCATTTTTAGAGTTTTCTTAAACAAGTTCTTTTGCTTGTTAGGGGGGTTTTTAATAAACCCATTATCATAATTTTTTTTTAAAATCGTTACTATTATTTATATTAATTTTAATTTTTTTCTTAATTTATTTTTACTCCCTTTTTTAGTGGCTACTTTTTTTTAAATAAAATACTTTTTTTTATTTTAAATCATTATCCCTTCAGCCCCACACATTTGGGGGAGAAAGAAATTTCCATTTAATCCAACATGCTTTAGACCACTCAATCAAGACAATATCACAGGTTCTGTTTACCCTTTCAAGCATAGTGGAACAAATGCTGGTTTCTCCTACAAAGGGGCAGCAGGTTTGAACCCTGCCAGAGAGTATATTTTCTTTAAATTTTCTCAAGTGCACAGGCCAGTAGACATAATACTGTTTAAAATAAAAACAAGTCATCTAGTTCAAAAACAGGTATCCATTAAAAATAATTTTAAATAATAAAAAATGTTAGATTAAAAAATCCACTAATTTATATATATATATATATATATATATATATATATATATATATATATATATATATAAAATCACAAAATTTAAATTTGTTCTGTGCTAAAATACATGACAATGCTTAAATAATAAAAGGCTACATTCAATCTATAATTGTTCAACTTTATATATATATATATATATATATATATATATACACACACACACACACACACACACACAAGCATGGTGAAAAGTTAGCATTAGATCAGTATTATTTTACTATTTTGTTTTTTTTACATGCAAGTACAAAACTATTTTGAATTTTTTATAAATCCATCTATATTACTTAAAATTACGGAAACATTTTTTCAAAGAATTTGATGCAATGTTCACATAATTTGCACCATTTTGCCACATCTCTCAAAAATAAAACTTGAATTTTATTTTAATTAAAAAAAAAAAAAAAAAATTAAATTAAACTTAAGTGTTTTTATTTTTAAAATCATATCTACAAGATTTTTTTCCATATGTTATAGACAAAATAAATTATATCAGACTAAATTAAACTTATAATGAAAGTAATGTAAATAATGAACAATGTTTTATATACCTAAAATTATCTGTCACAAATATTTTAAGTATCATTTGTTTAAAATTTAGCCTAAGATAATACAAATGTGCTAGATATTTTATAATAGTACCAGGTGTAATTTGCTATAAAAGGTATTTTGTATTTATTGAAATATAATTCAAAATGTTATTTTTGGAGTTTTATACTTTAAATAGTTATGAATTTGTTTACTGCTATCACTTTCATAATATGTAAGTACATCTTTCTTCTGCTTAAATTTATAAAGAATTTATGAAATGTCTAAGTTTGAAATTTGCAATATTTTATGGCAATCATTTGCAATAGCAAGAATGGAGTAAAATCAATGCTTATATTTTAATTTAAACAAAAGTACAAGAGCATTTAAGAATTTTCTATGGAAGAAGATTTATTAAATCTTCTATTTCTTAACACTTCTTTGAAAGTACCTGCAGAAAAAGGTCTTAAAACAAAGAAAGAGAAATGTATGTATTCTCCATCTTAGTAAATCACTTGATACATTCATCTGGTACATTTGAACACATTAATAGCCATGTGTATGCATGCAGTCTTCAATATTTTATCTGTAAAATAGATGAGAAATTTATATTCATTCATATTCTCAGTCAACTTTTTTTAAAAATTCATATATGACTTGTTTTTAAATGTAATCTTAAAAGTTGAAAATTCTTAATTATAAATGTATGAATGTTTCAAAAACAAATTTATTTGAACAATTACAATTAACAGTTGTTTCATTTCCTCTTTAAGGTTAAGCATTAATAAGATCAGTACCAACTTTAAAATTCAGTGAAATCTGTTCTCTAACATAGGATTTTAAGCAGATTTTTATGCTAATCTGCGTTTAACATTATCATCAAACTGAATGATGCAAGCATGGATAAGCATACAGAGTATTTCTAAGTGAACTAGTTTCCACATCATGCCTACATGTATTCAAATGAAAACAATAAGTTATTAAATGACATTAAATATAATACTTTAATTATATAAACTTTACAGAACATCAGAAACTATCCTCATTCCTAAAATGTTGCCAATTATTTCTTAAGATGGCTTGTAAAAATAAAGACAATTTGTTTTTGTTAATATTTCCTTTTTTAATGTGTTCTGCAAAAGATGTGTTGTAATATCTTCCTTTAGATTTCATATATTCTATGATCTAAGATTAAACTGATTTTTATTAATATCAGGGGAAATAATGTCAGTCTTTTTCTCTCTACTATGAAGATAAATGTTAATGTCTTTAGAGCAACAAATACTAGTTATATGAACAATAACATTCACAATAGCTTTCAGAGAGAAATTTTAAAATGATGAGGAAAAATAAGCAGATTTTACAAAAGTCTGGTGTTTTTCACCACTATTTGGTTAACAGTGATTTAGAGAGACAGCTAGGAAGAAATTAAGAAGTTTCCAAGAACCAAAACTCACAAAAAAGGCCCCCGGGTTCCACTGTCAACTGGCTCCATGTCCAGGATTCTGGGTAATTCCAACTGTCTGCAATGGTTTACATTTATAAGAGTGAAAATGGCATTAATGGCCAACTGCCCTTTAACATGACAATCAAAATCTGTTGTCTTTCAGACTACATGCTTCCATTGTCCTTATTTGCAAATTATTTGGGAAAACTTTTATAAAAATATTTTTAAATGCAGTCAAAAAATTACTCCAAGTATAGTTTTCTTCCTCGGATTTGAAATTAAATAAGTGTAAGCTATCTGTTTAGATTATATCTCTACTACAGTTCTCTCAATACTAGAGAAAAAAGTACTGGGTAAGCTCATAAAAAATATTTTAGAGAGTAAGTAGGAAGCATTAAAAGGGTTAATGTCAGTTAATAATTTGTTTGATCATAGGAGATATGAGCAGTAAATATAATGAAAGTTTGCTGTAAAAAGATACAATGAGATCTTGAAATTTACAGAAAATTTTCATTATAAGATATTTAACATTTACAAATTAAAACTAAACCATCAAAAATGGTCCTAGAATGTCATTTAATTCAATAGGGGAAATAACCTATTTTAAGAAGTATTTTATACAGTTGATATAATTAAATAAGAAAAAAAAATTCCAAAAACATACAATTGAAATTCAGAATTAGCAATTTTTTTTTTTCACATGCAAAAAACCGAAAAAAAATAACTCAGCAATAATAATAATAAAAAAAAAATGCATATGGTATAATTCAAAAGCAATTTCTGTTAGGAAAGTTAAAGAAAAACCTAATAAAGAAAAAAATTTTCTGACATTTGAAAGAGGTTTGTAAAATTTCCACTCACATTTGTGAAGTATGGTCTTCTGTTTCTCCAGTGGCACCAACAGTGACCATGCTAAAGTAAGAGTCTTTTCTCTCAATAGTGTCAGTACTTCCACTGCTGAGGCTAGAACTGGATCCAGATGCTGATCCAGGAGTAATGCTGGTTGCTGTTGGTTTTACTGGAGTTGATGCACTTTGGACTTCCAATTCTGATAACTTTTTTATTTGGTGCATTACGCCTAAAAAAAAAAAAAAAAAAAAAAAAAAAAGAAAAGAAAAAGGAAAAATATCACTGCATCAACCTAAAACCTAAGGTAAAAAGTAAAAGATAATATTTAATCCAAACTTACACAGGAAATATAGCTAACATCCTTGATCCAACAATTTTTTTTTAAAGGTTATGAAACCAAAAGACATTTTGATGTTTGTATATTTAAAAAAAAAAAAAAAAAAAGTTCATGAATATGTGACAATTGCATATAAATCTTTAGTAGTATTTTATCTATATTCTAATCAAGAGCATAGAAATTATTTCTGCAATAGTTTATGAAGTACCTAAGGATAGCTTCATGCTTAACATACTTACATAAGATACACTTTTGTTCAAAATACAGCGAATTAAAAGAAAAAGAAAAAAGAAAGAAACAAAAAAAAAAAGAGATTTACTATGTTTTCTATTCTCAAAAATGTGTGAGTGTGTGAAAACAGATGAAAAATATCCTTAATACAAACCTTCTCTTCTAAAGTAAATGCTAAAAACATCCGGAAGTTTTTGCATAAGAACTTCTGCCATTTGAATGGCACCTACCACTACTTTTAGATCTTGTGAAGCCATCATGGCAGCTATGTGACTGAAAGACAATCGAAAAAATAAACATTAATGTCTGATTTTCATTATTTACTACAAGTATATTGAATTATTTGGTTTAAAAATATTAGTGACTGATTGTAACTGAAAGTGTGGAGTGGGACACGCATAAATAAAATCATAATACTTATTTCCTGAAGCTACATCTAAATATTACCTTCCAAAGAAATTAATGTTAATATTATTAAAATAAAACATTTCAGTATGACAAATTATTTATATCCAGGGTCTTAAACATGGAGCTCATAAACTATCTTTCTGTGGCCAGCAGGGAGCTATTTTTGTAGACTGAATAATTTCCTCAAATTTTAATAAACTTATTCTATTCCATACTTTTGCAGTGGCACTATTGAACTTGACCTAGAGACCAAGTGCAAACAGTCAATTTTATGGTCTATTCCAGTTCATCTCCAATGAAGGGGAGAAAACTGAACCTCCCAACCACTACTTATGAAAGAGTACAAATGTATTTCACAACAATGACTGTTTATTTTTTGTTTTAATTTTTATAAGTAAATTTGACAAATCATTAGGGAAAGTGGAAAAAACATCTAATTTTTATATACATTTAAAAGAAAGAAAAAAAAAAAAAGAGAAAGAGAGAGAAGTGAAATGATCTAATTTGTATTGAGAACTTCTTGGAGGTGAAGGAAATGAGTGAGATGCAATACAACTCAAACACAAGGAAAAGGAAAGTTTGTTTTTATTTTCATAAGGTGAGACAGGATAAATTTGACTAGCGATATTGATGTGGGGGTGTAATTGAGATGATAGACTACACACAAAACAGAAAATGAGGGTTTTTTTTCATAGCAAGAGAAGGAATAAATTTGATAATGTTCAAGTGGAGGGGGTACATGAAATAACAGATAACCAGTATACACAACAGAAAATGGATTTTTCCTTTTTTTTTTCTCATCATAATAGGAATTGATTGTATTTCATACTGAGGCGGAGGGAGTACATGAGATAAAAGACAACTAACAGAAAATCATGATAGAAACAGTTTTGATGGAATATTGCTAAATAAACTGAAATTTCAAGGAAGAAAAACTTGTTTTTAGTCAACTACATTAATTGAAACAAAATGTTAATATCAAAGAAAGAGAAAATTGCTGAAAAGAACAGAACTTTTCAAGAAAAGTGAGAATATTTCTATTTTGTGTCTGAGATAAATAATTTGCCAACTATCCCACATTTCGAGAATTTATGATTCTTTTTAAACATCACATGTAAATTTTGCTTTACTAAAAATATACTTAATAAACACAAACAACTGAAATATGCATGAAATGTTGTGTACCCACCTGTCACATTTTCTATCACACAAAATTACCAAACTGATTTAATTCAGCTTTGTGGGAACCAACTTACAGGGTCTGCAGCCCCATGCACATAATTGGCCCTTTTGTATCCTGATTTATATAGTAAGCTCTGCTGTAAAGATAAATTATCCAATAACATACCTGGATACTGGCTGATTCTTCAATACTTCTTTGAGAAGGGATGCACTTGCATAATATATCATTCTTAGTAATGTTTGAAGGCATTTATGTCGCACTGTAGGTCCAGCCTGCAAAAAATAACAAACCATGAAGTAATTGTTGAAATGAAAACAGGGCTTGAAATTAATGTCAAATGATGCTGTTAACAATCCCAAATTTCTGTTAATGACAGAATATGAGTTTAGGATGGCTTGTTAGGTATTTAGGGAGACAATACAAAGATACAAAATTTTATTTATAAAATATTTATTATACTTATTCTAAGAGCAACTAATTTAAAAAAAAAAAATAAAATAAAATTAAAAAAAAACTCAGTAGTAACAAGCTTTTTTTTTTTCATAAATGAAAATTTTTGCTGCTCATGACTTCTCCTAGAGCTGTCACACACAGAAACCATGTTGGCAGTGTCTCTTGAAGCCAGGAACCACATTGGGATTCTGGAAGAATCTCATCTGCCATAGTGAGGAGTCGATTCAGTATTATTCGCACAAAGATCTAGCCAGCAATGCTTAGGAAGGAGATCCCACAATAGTTTCTGCAGAGTGACCAGTCTACTTTTTTGAAGATCACAATTTAGCATTTTCATTGGCCTCAAATTGAAGACCCAGCTAATGCTCCTGATACAGAAAATTTGGAAAGATGAAACAGTCCCTGAGGACTTTAAACTGTATTTTTCAAATCAGATTGATTAAACTTTAAATCAGCTAATCTTTCTCTTTTTCAGAAAAGTATATTTTATTTTTGAAAGCTTAGTTTTAAAAGATTTAAAACTTTATAAACTATTCTAATTAAAATTTTTCAAAAATGAAAATTCCTGTAAAAATTTATTATTCATCCTCTCCAAATTTTTTTCTCGAGACAATAGTGTCCATAATGTATCTTATTCATAAGAGCAATTAGAGGCTTTTCCTAATTAAATAATTTTTATTTTACCATTCAGAGTAGAGTTTGGGGCATTTTCTTTTTTCATGTATATTCATGTTTTAGCAATTTTGTTTTTGTTAAAAACACTTCAATGAAACATTAAGAACCAACACTTATTTGTTATGTTCCTGATTAACATAAACTGAATTAAAAATACAAGGGAGAATTGAAAAACTGAAAAGCATGAAAAATTTAGTCATTACAAAAGACAAGTAATTATAATAAAGCTGGATGATTTGTAATCCTGTGGAATCAAAATGTTAGATGAGATGTTTTTTGTTTTTTAAATAGTTGTTTAAATCATGAAAAACTGAAAAAAATTGTTTGGGCTATCTGGTGTGTATTTAAAAATATATCATTATCAAGTAACATAGAAATTCCTTTGATAAGAAGGGTTGGACGAACACCTACAGTAATTGGACCAATTATCAGGTCTGATTTTAAGTAAATGCAATAGAGAGGGACATTGATGATACCTAGTTCAATACCCTGTATTAACACTGAATTACTGTTAAGTCTCGAGATAATAGTAACACATCTTCCAACAACAAAGTTGGAAAAGCAACAGTATTTCGTAATATCTGAATAGGCTGTTTAAAGCCAGTATTGTCGATAAAGAAAGATCCCTTAGACAAAAAGGGCTTATAACTCTCCCATAAAAGGGAGTTTTGTTTAAGATCATGTTTAACAAGAGTTTTAGGAATGAAGAAGGCCTTTTTAGTAATTTGTTTATTAATAAAAGCATGGGGAAAGAGAGAGCTATCAGTTTCATGTTTTTTTTGGGTTTTTTTAAGTTTAAAACAATCAGACATAATGTGATTATTTTTATTACAATACACACATGTAATTTGACAATCTTTTTCAAGAGACTTATGAAAACGGCCAGTTCTTTGACTGGACGGAAGTCCTAAACAAGGTTTAGTTTGTGGGAGAGAAGTAGGATGGAATGCTGACCGGTCCATTGTTTTTTTTTTAAGTTTTTTTTTTAAATAATTTTAACTTGCTCTAATACTACCCATACTGTGAAATTTCTTTGTGTGCATTAATGTATTAGAGTCGAAATGACTGCTGTTTTGTTGACTTTTTTTATATCTTTGTCACTGAGATGAGTTATTAAATCAGGAGTTAAACATTGCTAAAAATCCTTGATAAGAATTAACTGATGCAATTTATCAAAATCATTGTTAATGTTTTTAGTCCTTAATCATTGATCAAAAAGATCTTTTTCTCTCACCAATTCTACAAAGGTTTGATTAGAGAATTTTTTAAATTTTCTAAATTTCTGCCTATAAGCTTCTGGCACTAGCTCGTAGCATTTAATATAGCAGTTTTAATCTTACTATAATCTGATGAGTCTTTAATGCTAAGAGATGAGTATACTTTAGCTGCTCTATCCATTAAAAGACTAAATAAGGTTGGCCAGTTTAGATATTCTACTATTTTTTCAAATTGTAAGAAATATTTATCTACCAATTTCTCAGAAAATTTAGGAACTGGTCTAATTTTTTTTTTTAGCTACAATGTTTTTTATTTCCACATTTTTCATCAATGCATTTGCATGTAAATTAAAATGTGTAGCAAATTGTAGCAATTTATATTTTGTTAAAGATTCAAATGCATCAACCATATTAGTCAAAGACAAAAATTCTTTGATGAAAAAAATATATACAATCTTTTTCTAACAAGGTACAATAGCAAGTTTTTAAAATATCAAACTATCACGTACATTATTGTATTTAAGTAGTAAAACAATTGTTAAACATACTTGGGTGTTTTTTTGTTTTTTTTTTTTTTGTTTTAGTTAGGATGAGCCCTCATTTTGTCATGATGTGACAAAAGTAACAAAAAGAAACAATGCAAAATAAAACAAATGCTAAAAGTTAATTTTCATTTAATTTATTTAGGTTACCCTAAAACTGGTAGTCATAAAAAAGGAAGTCAGGTCTAGGGCAATTTTGATTAAAACTTTTTGATATTGATTGAATGAATGCAAAATAAAAAAAAGGGATAGATTAATGTAGAAGATAATGAATAACATGTTTACCGGTGAATATGTTTCTTCCGTGAATCTCAAAAATCAAGCATCCTCACTGTAGTGTTTGCTCTTCAAACACTTAAGGCATATATTTTGGGAGGGGAAGCTTTCTACATGTGTGTGTGTGTGTGTGGATGGGCCATTAAGGATAAAGAGATGTGTGGTTGGGTCAATAAGGGTAAAAAGGGCGACCTATTTATAACACAATTAAGTTCAAACTCTATGACAAATGGGATATCACAGTGAGCACTAGCCTGCTTATAACTTAAATAGCTGATGAGGTCATACTTCGTTATAATGTCAGATCATACTTCTTTAATGTCAAATGTTCAATTACCATATATCATCATCAGTAGTTTTGTAGCTAACAGATTCACCACCAATTCCTCCAATTCTGTATTTCATCAAAAGATTTACCTTTTTTTTTCTAACTTTTACTATGAAGGCAGATGCAAATTCAAAGTAAAATTTTATTCTTATGTGTATTGAAGGCTTGTTGGATAAGAAAGCAATAGGCTTTTATTCCCTCATCAAGGAATTGTAAGCAGTCCATGTTGGAACTTGGGTTACTAAATTGCTGCACAAGTATTTCAAAATAAACCAAACTATGGTACAAGGTAGGATATGAGGTTGTAAAGTGTATATTAAAATGGCTTAATGCCAATAAATCACTTTTGGTCTACATTATAAATTGTTTTTTGTTTATCTTTATGAAAGAAAATAGCATCTAGAACAAATAAAATAACATATAGTGAAATAAAATAAAAAACTGCTTATTTTGGAGTGACACAAGCTATTGAAATTCAAGTTTTCCAAAAATTTATTATGAACAATTTACAGACAAGACTAAATTTTTGGCCTGTAAAATATAAATTTTTGTCAAAATACATATAAAAATATAGAAACATTAACTTCTGCAAGTCTTGAATCTTTCTTGACAATTTCATATTATAAAATAAGGTCCAAGTGTTTTTATTTGATAATTATTGTGAAGAAATATGCACCTATTTTTACCTTCAAGTCACCATTTTGTTCTGGTTTGTAAAATACAAACATTGAGACTAAAAAGATTGGAGACATATTTCTCTTATGCTAAATAACAAATTCAAAAAAGTAGATGACTTGAATCTACAAGACTCGATATCACAACAATTCAGGCCACACTATAAATGAAAATTTTTTGATAAAGACTTTAAAAAACTTTTTGATTGTGAATAGTTTAAATGCACTAATATTTTTATATAGAAACTGAATGAATAGAGCACAATTCTTAAAGTGTAATGAAAGTTACTCTGAGCATGAAAATTAACATTTCCAATTCAAAGTGATTTAGCCAAAATGTTTATATAAAAGAAACTTATTTTCATAAAAATTACAGTAAAATTAAACTAATTTATTTTTTAAACTTTAATATTTTTAGCTTTTTTTTTTTTTTTTAATTATTTCCTAAAATTTTTAATGCAGTTAAAAATTTTATTTCAGTTTTACTTTTTTTTTCCAGGATGGTTCCAAGATGATTGTATAAAAAGTTAGTTTGAAGCCCTGATTGAATAGTTATACAAAAGTAACTAAGTTAACAAAATATCCTTATTACATTTTATTAAATTGAAGATATAGAAAAATACTTAATCTATTTGAAATCAAATATGTAAGTCTAAACAAAAGTTTGCAGTGCTTTTTAAGAGAATTTTAAAGACAATATTTGTCCATAGATTTATTCAACCACATGTGTCATTTTGTTTTACTTTACATCATCTTTAAGGCAACTTCACGATTCCATCCTCCTAAAACTTGGCATCTTTCTGGTCTTAGTGGTTTTTACAAGCTTCAAGAAAATTGAAGCTATCCCATGGCATACTATACTCCAAGCCTGCTCATGGTGCAACCGAGAGCCAGAAATGGAGTCCTATTGAAAAATGTTTGATCTTCAGAAATTTTGGAAGAAAATTAAGTTAACTATTTTTGAAAGTACTTAGAATAACATTTTGACCCATATCTGAGGATAATAGGATGTGCTGAAAGTTAAATAAAAGAAAATATGCATTTTTGTACCCACCATACTCACCTGATCATGCACCTTCTGATTGCCATTTATTCAATCTCTACAAAACTTTCTTAATGGGGATAGATCATGGTGTTCTATATTAGAACATTAAATGTCAATATTGAAAAAATATAGTTGTGATTAAGAGTATAATTTGGCTTGAAAAGTTACCCCTAAATTGAAGTAGTAAAAGAAATAATTCAGATTCCAGCAATTCCCCAGACGTGTTGTCATTGCTTGCAAAACAAAATACAGGAGTCAGCAAGACAAAATTGTTTGTGAAATGTATAAAATATCAGTTTATCTTTTTCCAAAAGACAAAGATGAGAAAGAGCAATGGAGAAAATCAGTTCCAAATGCCAATCTCAATGTTACAAACAATACAGTTATTTGTCAACTACATTGGTCTTCAAATTTTGATACCATAGAAGTTCATGTAAAAATGCACCCCAAAAATCCACCAACACTCTCTGCTGTTCAAAGGTATATAAAAAAAATCCCTCAAATATTGCTTGAAACCAAATTGATGAAATGAATGCCTTTTTAGAATTAGATTAGATTAATTATACAAATTTGAAAGAAAGTCTAATCAATAACAAAAAAGACTGTGTATGCATTTTGGGCTGAATATATTTTAATTGTTCATTCATCAAAAGTTATCCCTCTCTTTATGCTGAGAATTTATATAAAAAAAATTGTGGTTTGAAACCGTCATTATAGAGTTAAGTGTTAGATAAGTAGCCTGTCCAAAAACCATATAAATACAGTCGATACTTGGTCAGCATTGGAAGAAGTTATCCGATATTTAAATTCTATGGTTTTTGATCAGAAGAACGATATCTTGAGCCAGCAATGGCCCCCAAAATGATTGGGATGAAATATGGCACAGATATAGTAATATGTGCTTTTGAGTACTATACAAAATGGTGGTCATTGTATAATAGATTAAGAAAGGATTTTTAATTACAATCATTAACAACATTAAGGATGACATCAAAAGTTTCAAAACTTAATGAAAAATCTTTTTTTGCTATATTTAATAATCTTAATGCCAATCAGAAAGGGTGCATAATTCTCCATGATGAAGTATATATTACTATATCATGGCAAACAACTATTTAGTAAGTCAGTTGACAATGTATCTCTACTTGCTCTAACAGCACTTGGTATAATATCGATATGTATTAATGTGGGTCCAAAATTTCTTGGAAGAAGATAATTCAAAAACTAACATCTGCCTTTTTATTTGAACAAATTAAGTTAACAGTTCAGGCCATCACCTTTGTACCAGCTCATATAAAGGCAACAGAATAAATCAAGCTTTTTTTTTTTTCACTCCCTGAATGTTATGATGTTAATTTGGGGTTAATAAAGACAAACGCCAAATAACATGTAACAATAAAATGGGGTTTATTCGGTTGGTAAGTTGGTACAGAAATCGCCTGAGTAGTCTATAACTAACTCAGCCCAGAACTTCTCCGACACTGTCTCTTGACATGCCACTATTTAACGTCCTTGTTTGTAGACGAGTTCATCTTCAAGAGGGGTGGTAGGTTCCTACACAACATTGAAAAACCTTACTTAACTGAAGATATCTTAAACGGTTATATTGTTTTGAAGTTGAAAGACAAGTTAAACTTTCAGATTTAAATGAAATTTCCATTTCTTTGGAAAGACAACAGGTTTCTACTTGCCTCAGAGTGTTTTCAGAAAAAACATAATGCACTTCACTCAGTCTGAAATAGGCGCAGATAAGAACGATGCTGTCATCTTCATAAACAAGGTTTTGATATGGTGGAAAATTTGAAATGTTAAGACTCTTCAAATTGATAACCTATATAATGACCCTCTACAAACTGAAATCAGATCTCTAAATGATAGCTGACTTGATTTTATCATTGAGTTTGGTCAAATGGCATTTAATTATCCAAATACCTTGCTACTACCATAAACCATACTTGCAATGGAATTGTTAGTCTATGTAGACACCTTTTACCTACAACTATAAATATGTCCTACTTTGGCAATTTACAACTGATCCATTAGAAAAAGATTTGGTAAATCTTGTCAAGGATCAGGTGATCTATTTTATAAATGCCCAATAGTGTATTGAAAAGTTGCATATTAAGCGGACATCTTTACTTTTAAATCAGAATGTAAATATCGATGCTTTTGATGTTAAACCAGGTTACATCTTGTGGTTATAAACTTTGTGAAGAAGGTTCAGAAATATTTGGCAATCTGGAAAATTTAGAACCATTTCTTTCTGATGAAATAAAAATGGCTCATGTATACATAGCTGGATATATTACAAGAAATGATAATCAATCCAGTGAATATGAAACCCATTTATATTATAAAAAGTATGGAAAATATACCAATTCAATTGGCCGTGAAAAACTAAAGGTTCCTTCTGACCACACTTGCTAATGGTTATTTTTTGTTTCAGTCTTTTCCATACATTTACCTCTCTTATTTTTTTTAAATACTTATCAGTGTCCACACTAATAAGTATTAAACAAAATAAAAGAGGTAAATGTTGTAATATTTATTACTGGGTCAATTTTTGCCAGATCTGCAAAGTTTGGCATTGTCCTGATGGAAGATGACATCCTTCTGATTGACCAATTCCAGATGCTTTTCATCAATAATGTCTTTAATAATGTAATATGTGGAGTACCTCTCCAATGCCCACGTCATTAGATGGATTATTTTTTCATCACCATTTCTATTTGGTCATCAACAACTGCAGACCAACTGAAATATTCTCAGTCTTCCAGATCAAAATTTCCACTTACAAATCATATGAACAATATTCTCAGCTAAGGCACCATCTCTATAAGTAGCACATAACTTTATTTTCAGTTTATACATCAATTTACTATTCCTTTCCAGAAATAAAGAGCATCAAATGACAAAAATACATCTCATTTTCCCCCCATTTCACATAAAAAACATTTAAAATTCACAATCCACATATGTAAAATTTATAGGAAGATGTTCAAATTTCACCTTTCAGAATACATACATAACTATAAATATCAGTCTTGTGTGAAATAAAATGTGTTCAAATATCACCCTAGTGAAAGTGCTCCAAATTTTTGTTCCATCACAATACATTTTGATAACGTAAATGAAAATAGTAATAATGGAGTAACTTACTGAGGAACTGTAGACTTCATATAATACTGCAAATAAAGTCTGAATGAATGCAGAAGCAAGATCTATGTCTTCTTTGAGGATTTCTTCTCTGGAATCACACTGCTCCACATTTGGATCAGAGGAAGAGGCTGAAAAACAATTTTAGTCAAAATAAAGTTCTGTATAGATCTGCAAGTCCAAATTTTAATCAAAATAAATTTTGATAGCTTATGAAAATTTCTAAAAAAAAAAAAAAAAAAAATAGTTTCAATTAAAAATTTAGCATTAAACTGGAGATACTAAAATGAATTTAAGGGCAAAAAAAAAAAAAAAAAAAACCTCACAAGCAGAATGAAGGCATCCAGCAACCAAAGGATTCACTTTTCTTTGGACAGGTCTTGCAGTTCCAGTATCTTCATTGATTTGCTGCATGGAATTGAAATCAATAGTGTAAGCTCTCCCCATAGTAGACAGACTCACTTCATCTTCTCCAGATTGGTGTGCAGCCTGAAGAGAGTAACAAATTTTTTCTTCTATTTAATAAACAGATTTAATTGTAATACTTAAATAGTTTATAGGCTGACAACATTAAGTATAAACAATATTAAGGAAATATCAAATTATAATAGGAAAAGTATGAAGAGTCAGTCTTCTTAACTAATATGAAAAATGTAAAGAAAAAACTAAATATTAAATTGAAAACAAGAAATAACTATATAAACCCATTGTTAATTTTGGTTAATTTGTTTCAAACACTATTTTCTTGAAAAGATTTTTTACTTGAAACACTTGTCAAGCTTGTTTTCTTTACAAAGCATAATACAAATGATACATCATTTGATGTATAGTGACAGATCACATTTAGAGATGCATTTAGGGATACTGAATATATTCTGAAACATTTATGTAACAGATGTAGAATAAAACTTCAATATTTTTCTTCTTTGCTCTCTCCCATTACTTAATGAAAATATAAAGCAGTCACGGGCAAACTGGCTCATTTGGCTTTCTGAATGGCATGTCTAATTTCATGCGGAAAATAACATTTACTGAAATTTTGTTCATTTTGTTGTCACTTGTTCAATCACATTCTCATACGTAACCACATACATAAACAATGATTAAGTACAATGTTTCTTAAATTTTTAAATTTCCAAAGATAACATTTTCATCATGGTTTAAAATGATTTTAAACAATTTTTACTAAGATCAGATGTCTAAATATATTTTGCTTTAGAAACAGGAAACATTGATATTTTTTTATCTGAAGAAATATAGTTTTTATTTAAAAAAATATGTTTTTGTATTTTCTAGTAGATAAATTAAAAATTAATTACACGAAGTGCCATATGCTAACCACACTGTCAGACGATTATGCAGATGTTCATCTGTAGTGATAATTACTGCAAATATTTTTATTAGTGTGGCCCGCCTTATGATTAGCCTTATCACATGCAGCCCACTGGTCAGGGAAAAAGTTGTCTATGCCTCATATAAAGTGTCAGCATGCATTCCCCATAAGCATATTGTTAAGTATAGGTACCTCCATTAGGTCACGTAAAAAAGCAGTATATCACGATGAAAAAAGGTCCATAAATCAACGAAAATAAAGTTTTGTCTCAATATGTTTATGTTGTTATGAAGAGGAAAGACCAAAGTATTTATTTTTTGAAATTTTTTACTCCTTTCTAGCACGTAGAAAATTTTGGTTAAAAATTTTTTTTTTTTTTACAACAGCACAGTAAGAGAAAAAAAAGGTTTGTTTTATTTTGCACTTTTTCCAAGGAAAACACGTGTTAATTTAGGAAATTCTTGCAAAAATAAAATAATTGTCAGATTTTAATGAAACTTTCACTTATTCAGAAATGAATGAAATTATTTTTTTAAATTTTTTTTTTTTTTTTTTAGAAAATCTTGTTAAGAGATTTTTTTTTTAACATGTTTCCACCCACTTACATATTTTCATGAAATTTCGAGAAATTAAATCTTTAAGCGCAGGATTTGTTTCATTAGTTATAAACAGGAGTCTTTATAGAAAGTAAATCACCAGTTTTTTTTTTTTTTTTGGTAAACTGGTTTCATAGAAAATCTGCTCTGAATTATAAAAAAAATATAAAAAGTATGACATTAATTAATTAGAAAAGTTTTCACCTGCTTTTGTAAATACGTTATATTAAGGACATTATTTTGTGAAGAAATAAAACTTTTTCGATGAATAATGTATTTTTTACAAATTTTTTTCCAATTTTTTAATTTTTTTCATTAACTTCTTAATACTTCAGAAATCGTTTAAAATTCTTTATTGCTTTTAAGCACGTAATGCAATGATAACGTTTATGAAAAAGTAAATTTACGAATTGAAATTTGAAAAGCACATAAGTCATTTGTACCCAAATATTTTAAAAATAATTTAAAAAAAAAAAAAAAAAAATTTATTGAAAAAAAAAAAAAAAAAAAAAACGTTCATAATTTCTACATATCGAAATGTATACATGACATAATCCTTAAAAAATTTTAAACAATTATCTAATTAAAGTATGAAATAAAAAATAGATATTACATTCCGTGTCAAATCAACAAGGGGTTAGACCATGTCCAACACGGATTTTCTTCAAATTTGCTAAACTTATAGATCTCCATGAAAGGAATTGAATGGCACCTGTTACACATCTCAAGATCAAGGGGTTCCTGAGATATGACCTTTGAACTTTTTACGAAAATGTGAATAATGACCAACTTTGAGAGATGATATCTCAGTTGTTTATGGGCCTACAAAGTTCATTCATATATCATTCTAAAGTACTTGGATAGATCTACAATTTTATCTGGGGATTTTTTTTTTTATAGAGGTTAAATAAAAATAAAAGTTGACCTTTGATCTGACTTATCTCAAAAAAACGTTCTTTTAATTTTTTTAAAATTTTGACAGTATATATTCCAAATTTCATGATGGGCATTCCACTAGAACTGTTGTTACAAGCGTTTTATAGGACTGGGCAAAATTCAGAATTTTTATTGAAAAAACGTTCATAATTTCTATGTATGGAAATGTATACATGACAATCCTTAAAAAACTTTAAACAATTATCTAATTAAGAAAGCATGAAATAAAAAAAAAATAGATATTACATAATTGCTGAATAAAAATGTTAATATTTAAAAAGTACTAGTTAAAAACAAAAAAACGCATTTGCTTAATTTGCAAAAATTGTCAATTTTGATCATCCATAGTAATCTGTCATCACCTCATCACAATCGATTTCTTTGATAAATTCAGACACGTCGTTAAGAAATGTTTGGATACAAATTTTTATGCTATAAGTACTGTTTTAACTTTAAATTTTCTAATTTTACTCAAATAACGTGTCAAAAATATATAAATTTATTTTAGGAAGAAGTTTAAAGTCAAAATTTTGTTTTTATTTACAAATTTCTTAAAATTTAAGAAAATAGCCGCTTTAAGAAAATTAAACAAAAATCAAGCATATATTTGACATTCCAATCTATATAATTCCTATCTGAAAGACACCAGAATATGTTACTTACTGTAAGTAATAAATTTAATGCTTTAGCTTTCAATTAATAACATTGAGACAAAACTTTGTTTGCGTTGATTTATGAGTCTTTTTTCATCGTGATATACTGCTTTTTTACGTGACCTAATGGCGGTACCTAGTTAAGTATCACCAAATGAAATTCATTTGTGACAAAATAATAATCTTCCAAAACTCTGACATTGGATTAATTATGTTTAGTTAAATTTAAACATTTGAAATTATATACAATGCATCACCAAATGAAATTCATTTTTTAACATTCATGTTTAATAAGCAGATGTTAAAGAAACACTATGACAGAGATACAGAAGTCCTTTATCAGAAGTAACAAAAAGATGTAGGCAGATAGCAATTGCAATATAGAACACATAATATCCTCCAGTATTTTTGAAATACTTTAATAAACAATATTCACATTAAAATTTTTTTTACTATACATTTTATAATCCTTTTCCTGTCTAATATGCAATTGTTGTATGTAAATAATATTGTATTTTATGAGTGCATCCTATATACTACCTGAAATTAACATTTTAAATAGAATTATTCCATCAAAGGTTGTATTGTTTGAAAAATTTTACAATTTTAATTGTATTAAAATAAGTTTGGTAATTATCTTAATATAAAATTAGGTATCCCAAACTGGCCTACTTTACAGTGCAAAAATGGGTCAAAATAGGGAAATTTCCTTCAAGTTCAACTGGAAATATTTTAAAACTTATTTTGATAAAATTAGTATGTAAAGAAAATTTAATAATCAGTTGGTTTCATATCAGTATGTACAACCAACTTGAAATACAGACAAATATAAAACATGTTTTTTTAAAATTTGAATTCACTGGCTGCCCTGAACATCCGATTTAAAAACTCTGGAGCTTGTTTCATCAATGGACAGTTTCTAGGTGAGTTTAAATTTTTTCTTATATTTCTTATGTTTATTCTAAAGTTGTATAAAGTAAATTACTTATTGTGCAAGTAAATAGGCATTAAAAATAAATGTGACACTGAGCTGTCAGCCTGTGGTCAATCCCCAGTCACGGCGTGAAACTGTGCTATTTCTCCTACCGGCATTTTGAGGTTGACTCTTAGTCACTGACACCAGCCTGTGTCCAGGTCAATCGGTAGTCATCACTACCCAGCGGAATCCTTTGGTCAGGGTACCAAGTGGGATGGTCAGTTGATGCTAACGGCTTCACACCAGCTACATCATTCCCAGTTCACTTCAAATATCTGGTTACCGAAGTAATTACTTCGATCTCAAGTCTAACCTACCCACGTGATTTTGATCCTAGGTAGACAAGATCAATCAGATATAGTGTAAGATGAGTCTAACTGGAGGTGATATCGCACAAGCGTAAATAAAAACCGAAGAGGTTCAATTATGTTGAAAGTAACAAATTAACTTTTATTCATCTGTTATATACAGGAGTGCATGTTTTTCTCCCAAACCATTTTATATGGAGTGTGACACTTATGCTTCTTGGGCAAGTTCTGGTCTTCTAAGTCAACTGGTTTAGTTTTTAAGTGCTCGTTTGGTTTGGTTTTACAGCATATCAACCACAATGGGTTACTTAATGCCGACAAAATTTTTATTGTTGATAATATTTTTTAAAAACCTATTTCTGGTAATATTTTTCCTTCAAAAATTCTATTTCTGGTAATAATTTTTTAAGGTTTTGTATCTTGATTATGTATTACGAATTATGAATTTTTAAATGTCCAATTTTTTTTTTTTTTATATATGGGTGAAGTTTCCATCATTTCTATGTACTACAGACTATTAGCATTTTGTTTCTTATGTTTTGTTCTTTGAACTTCTTTTGTTTCTACTTTCTTGTTTGACTTTGCTCCCTTAGTTTTACCATTTGGTTCTTTTAATGATAATCTTTCCTTGTTTGTTCCTCTATGTCCATTTTCCTTGGTTCTTCAATAACCGTTTCGTTATTTTTTTTTTTTTTTGTATCTTTTCATTCTCTTCAGAATGTTTCGATGTTTCTATTTCTTGGATTTTGTTTGGATTTTTTTCAGGTGTAATAGTTTTGTAGTTGTAGAGTCATTTTTGTTTGTGGTTGGCAGTATAGGGTTTGTTTTTCCATTAGGTTCTTTTAATGATCTTTGTATAGATGATGACCATTCCCTTGTTTGTGTAGCACCTGTGGTTGTGTAGCACCTGTGAACAACAGCAACTAAGAGGCGGTTCCACACTCCTCAAAACCTGATCAGAGGCCTTGCTGCTGGATGCAGTTTATTGTCATACCCTAGGAAACTTTTCGTCAGTATAAATTGCTGTTGGTAGGACGGGCGAAGTCAGAGGTTGTGAAATGTCTCGGTCAGCTTCAGCAAGGCAATGCTCAGGTTACTGCCAATCGAATTGCAGCTCCAAAGGCTCTAACTTCAACTGTCTGCTACTCTCTGAGGGCGTTCATTTATATGGACACTGACCAAAAACCGGTGTGGGGTTAGACACAGTCTGGGGTTTTCGGTAAATCCCGAAACCTCTGTTGTCTGACCAGGAAAATTGATTACTTCCCATTTTGGAAAATTAATCACTTTCGATTTTGGGGGATCCCTTCATCCGTGATGAGAGGTTGTAGGAGAGCTATCCTCCCAAACTCTCCCTTTCTTACATTGATACCTCATACCAAATCCTTCCAGTGGATGTCAATTTTCCCCTCAAATTACCTCCGCCTATCACCATTGCTACCACTCAACCAATGGCGTCCCAGTCGTGCAGGCATGGCTAAGCTGGCTACATTAAAATTATAACCTAGAATTTTTTGTTTACAAAATTCTCTTTCCCAATGGCCAAAACTCTTATGAATCACACATGGCCACTTAAAATCTCTCATATCTTTTGGTCACTTTGCGTCTTTTTAACCAGCACTTTTTACAAACACCATCAATCAATTGTCAAAGTCTGCTATCTGGCCCCTTCATGAAGTTAGCATCTACAGGAACCCTTGGCTTCAAAAAAAAAAAAAAAAAAAAAAAAAAAAAAAAAAAAAGACTTCTGAAAAATAAACAAGGGTAATTCTCTGTACCCCGTATCAACATTATTTTCTCATACCAAAACTTATAATTATCATATGGGCTGGGCTTGCCGGCACTTAAGATGATATCTTGTTCTCAGGTTTTTCATTAATCAGTACTTTTACAAATATCATTAATCAATTATCAAAAGCTTGCATATGACCTTTTCTGTTCTCGGTATTTTCTTGTGTAATTTTTTATGGTTAATTAGTTAATTAATTACCATAGCTAAATAGTGTCACAATAAACTACAAATACATACTTTAATTAAACTTTACACACTTACATTTGTCCATATGAAGAAAAAAAAAAAAAAAAAAAAGGAGTGAAACTTTGTATATGTAAAATAATGCTTTTAAATGATATGGTAGTAATACCCAGTAATCTGACTGCTGTTCTGGTGAGGTCTCATCTATTTTATAGCCTAACTTCTGCAACTTTTATGGTTCCATGAGGGAAGCCCTTAAATAGGCAAAGAGCTCACAGGTTTAGAAGACAATTCTTTTTGCAAAATCTGTTAAGGAGCACTCTTTTTTTATTTCTTTTGTGATACAAGAATTGTACGTTTTACTTGCAGGTTCTTCCAAGGTGCTGCAAACTATCCTAATACAAGGATGAAACAATCAAGATTGATGAAGCAAGTTCAACAAACATTTAACACAGCCAAGAAAATTTTAACCAATAAAAGGAGAAGAGGACATAAAGAGCATTTTTAGATTCTTCTCATGCTTTTTTGTAGTTGATGAATTCCTTGCCATTGTAAATTACATCACAGGAACTTAAAGACCTCATGACTAACTCTTGTTACTGTGCTGAAGAACCATCTCAATTGATCTTCAGATAGGAAAAATAAGGCCAATAGATTGCTGTATACTATGATTTCAGTTTCTACATTGGCCAAGTCATTGATATTACATCGCCAACCAGTACAATAATCAAGTTTCTAGCTCCAACTAAGGGTAGAAACAATCATTTCCGATGGCCTTTGGTGTGTGACATTGCACAGGTCAAGTCAACTTTTGTCTTAATATAGGACATAGTGGTAATGCTAGTTTCAAGTGATGGAATGTTCCAGAAATATTGAATGTAGAAGCATATAAAGAAATTCAGACTGCAAATCACCATTAGGAGAGGAAGTGCAGTAGGACCATTCAAACTGCCTAGAAAGTCTTTCTCATCAGTTCCAATAAATGTAGTTTTAATCATTTCAATTGTGTTCTTTATTTTTTTAATTTAAAAATTGAGTTTTAAGGCTTTACAATAAGTATTTATTTCAAAATTTGACCACTGATTCCTTTTGTATAACAAGTTTCAAAGTTTTGATGTTGTCAGTCCTTTTTGGGAAAGACAATTTACAAAAAAATCAAATATATTTATGAGAAAAAGTTTTATTATAGACAAAATAACTGTTTTGTTGAATCCTCATCACAAAATGAGTAAAGTTTCAAGCTTACAACCTCCACCAGATACATTTTTTTCAGCAAGTTCGAGAAATATCTTTTGCCCTATTTTCAAATTTTGCATCCGCTTGTACTTACATGATGAAATAAGAATTATTTTACTGATGTATTCCCATGAAAAAAAAATTAGCTTAATCTCTAACATACTATGAAACATTAAGTTTCAATGATTTAACTGTAGAATTGAAATTTATATGAATGGTCAAAGTTGCCTTCTGGTGTTTAATTCCATTTCTTTTATTACTTAAAGACATTGCATTTATAATGAATTTTCACTTGTTTAAAGCCTACATCTTCACATATACACTATCAAAATGGGCTTCTGGCCCAATCACACTCAAAACGGAAAATCTGACAAACTTTGAATGGTTATAAATCAGTTGCTAATTGAGCTTGCAAGATAAATTTGGTAGCATTTTTGTTTTGTCACGCTATATATATATCTACATGAAAAGCTTTTAGATATATTGAAGAAAAAATAGTTTGGAATACCTAATAAATTCACTATATATCATTTTCAAAAAAAATTACTTAAATTCTACTCTTCTACCATATTTTATTAATAATTAACTATTAAATAAAACAAGTGATTTAAGTTCTGTGATTCAAATGATCATTAAATTAGCTAATAAAAAAATTAAGGAAAAAGACTGAAATATAAAAAAAATTAGATTTTTATCAATATGATTTAGTATAAAACCAACAAAAAGAATTCAAAATAATTCAGAAAAAAGAAAATTTTAATCTCACCTCAATTATTCTACTGTCAATCAAAGCATAAGGATGCCACATACCACGATCATCCCTCCATTGCCAAATAACTGCATCCCCACTCACTGAAGAACCTTTCCTCAACATAGAATCAATAGAAAATATTCCATCTGAAGGTAATTTAGGCATTAATTCTCTAAAAAAAGAAAAGAATTTGTTAAAATATAAACTTCAAATAAATTGCTAAAGTTATTTTAAATTCTGGAAAATAAAATGTATTAATTATACATATCTTTTTGCATATTTCCTCTATCTCAAAACATTTGAACTGAAATACAAGTTTTATCAATCTTTTTATGCTTATCATTTCAAAGGAATAGAAGACTAGATAGAGGGAAACAAAGAAGAGGTTTATTAAATACTCATATATATATATATATATAGAATGGAAAAAAGTCTAATACTACTCAAATCCTACTCTAATGTGGCTACTTGCCATATTTATAAGCAGGAGTGTCTATTGTCACAGTAGTAGGGAAGAGCAGGAAGTACAGAGTCCTACTCTACAACAAAATCAAAAAAAAAAAAAAAATGCAAAAAAGAAATAGGTGTACATGTGTTGATTAGGAAAATAAAGACCAATTTAAATGGAGTTAACATAATGTTAAATTTGATACAATGGATAGAGATCAAGTGACTATGAAACGAAGGGATTCATTTCCAGGTTAAATGAAAGGCCTCATATCCAAATAAAGAGATTCTTATTGTCGTCATAGAAAGTGCTAAATAAAATTTTCTCAGTTCTCAAAATCAGTCTAAAAAATTAAAATAAATAAAAATAAAGAAAATGTAAGGCAAGTTTGAATTCTTTACAGGGGCAAAAAATTTTGTTCTGTTTTGAACAGTTAAAATCCATTAATTATATATCAATATTTCAGAAGGATTATACAAAAGATCAGTCACAGATAGAACCGAGAGATTGTAAAGTGACAACAATTGTCAGGAGCAGGAACCTAAAGTAATTCCTGCCAAAGAAAATAATTAAAACACCCAGCAATGTAAGTTGACAACAAAAAAAGCTGTGTGTCAAAAAGGGAGGGTTGGAAGAGACAGAAGATTTGATTTTGTCTAGAATTCTAATATAAACAATATACTCAAAACAAAGTTATGGTGCTGTGAAAACCAAGTTACAACTCTGTAGAAGTCACACTAGTGCTCTCAAAGGTGGAGACATTCTAAAAAATTTGACATAAAACAATCCATTTTCATAAATATATCAACAAGCCATATATTGACCAAGGTGCAAGCAAAATAAATCATAATAGTGAATCAAATCTGAATTTTTTGTCTCTTCTATGACAATCAGCTTCAGATGTTATAATTAGCAAACCGTTTTACTACCGAGATGATTACTTTGGCTAAACTTTGCACCCATCTTGAATTTTCTTCAATTTTCATTATTTTCTAAAATTTGATAAACAAAATATCAATAAGTCTTGCAAATATGTTAGGTATTTATGTTCGTTTTCCAAATATTTTTATATCCTTGTGGCTACAAATATTTAATAACAGTTTAGTTTATTGTAATGTTTACATAGAATGTTGATCAAGGTAAAATATATTTAGTAAAAAATCTTTCACCTTTTTGTTTCAATAATTCACATACTACAAAAAGAAAATTTTGTTTATATGTATCTGATAGAATTACAGTGTTTTTTACATGTATCTTTTTTTTCTTCATAAATTATACTCCCCTTTAATAAAAATGGAAAAAGTTAAATATTTTAATAGATTAAAATCAATGACTGACTGGTCTTTTTTCTAAATGAATATTTTCTCATTTTATATAGAAAAAAAAATCTGCTATAAATGTCAAATGCTGTTTCATAAAGTTATTTCAAAGATTAGATAAATCTACGCTGACAAGTAAAATAAAAAAATAAAAAAAAACTTACCCAATCAAGCATACAATTTCATATAATTCTTGAGGTGTCCTCGAAATCAGCTGAATATAAAAATTAAATCAATTAAATTCTTTACTTATTGCTCCTAAATAATATAAATTTTACAAACTAAACATTCAAATTTAGTATCTCCAAATGTTAAAATGTAACAGAAATAATCAACTTCATATCAGCAATAATTTTGTTCCGAATAATTGTTTTTTTTAAATTCAGCAATATTTTCAATGAAATACTTGAAATGTCTTTATTGGCTTTATCAGTTTTAATATTTGATTAAAACAAATACCATCCAATAAACCTATTGAACATTTTGAAAATTAAATTAAAATCAGGCTATTTCAAACAAGTAAACAGTTTACAGTAATATTTTAAGGATTCTGTATTATTAAGCTTATTCTATAACTTGATTAAGTTTTTAATGAATTTAAAAGTTAATTTTGTAATTTTTTTTTATTAAGATTTACAAAAAAATTAATGTATAAATAAGTAAACTCTCTTACTGGTATCATTTTAAATGTTTAAATGCAATAGTTACTAATGAAAACTTGTCTTACTATGCTTTCTTTCAAACTAACATTTCAGTTTTTGTTATTTCAATATTCTTTAGATGAGTCACAGTCAATATTCAGGGAATTTTGAACAGGACCCTTCATTCTGTTCAGAAGTATATTGTTCACAGTGTATATGCAGGTTTCATGCTAATTTTATGTGCAAAAACTGAATGATAAATGCTATGTAAATATTTAGTTGAATCCAGTCTTATTAAATGAAAATACTATGATGGCTGTCTTTGGAAATATTTCATAAAGTACTATATTTAAAATTTCTTATCAGTAATATACTGAAATTATTTTTTTACAAAAATCCCATTCAAACTATTTTGTTATAATCAAAGCGAGCAACAAATTCTACTTATAATTTTTAAATAAATGTAATAGCCATTTTAAAATTTAAGCAATTTACTCACTTCAATATTTTGTGAAGCTTGATCTGAAGCACCAACCAATAAGTAGCATAACGTTTCTGCTATTTCTGGGGGGAAAAAATAATCCAATTATTAATATAAAAATCCAAATCATTTTTTTTTAAAACACAAAATAGGCGTGGGAGGTTGGGGGGGGGTGTTGAATCTCACTATACAAAGGTGTTTTTTTTGGTTTTTAAAGAGATTAAAAATCATGCATTTTTGCTGACCAGTTGAACTATGCACAAGTTTTTTCTGGAGGGGTTAAAACTCATGCAAAAAATTCAGGAGTCACTATACAGAAAGTTAGCTTATACAAAAATATATATATATATATATATATATATATATATATACACACACACAAAGGAAATTAAACTCACTCTGTTTCAGCAGCACCACTGCCAAGTCAGGACAACTGCCACACATAACAGCTAACATCCGTATTACCATCACAAAAGTCCCAGTATTGATTATAGGAGGACTCACAACCAGCTGCAAAGAAATGTTACACTAATTTTAAGTTGAAATACAAAAACTTACCAGTTAGTCAAGGTTAAACAGTGCAGAGATATTTTTCCTAACAAAGATTTTACCTTATTCTAGAATGCAAGTTTTACTTATTCAGACAAATCTTTTAGATTGTAGATACACATTTATAAACAATACATTTGAAATGAGTGTAACATTTTTCTTATACAAAATAAGACACTGCCAGGTCAGCCTAATTCCCTTGCATATAGTAGGCAACTTGTTTGTTGATAACTGATGTTTTATCTATGCAAAAAACTGGTGCAGTTCACAAAATGTAGATATTAAGGGAAAGTGAGTATTGCACATAAAAAAAAACAAAAAAAACTTTTGTTTCCCTAATACTATTTTCTTAGGGAAACAAGAGTTTTAATTTTTTTGTATATGGAATTACAGTTATAGAAATTTTAAAAATGATGCACTGCTCTAATGAAATTGCATCGAAGATAAAGAGAGAGGTGGTACGTCTATGAACATATAATAGTCAGGATAATTTATTTTACTAAATGATCTATCTTCATCGCAATTTTCAAATTTAACTAATCCACTGAATAACAATTGGTGAGCACTAGATAAAACATTAAGTGCTACAGCTGGTGACTAGGAACCATAAATCTATAAGAGAGAAATACACATACTTGTAAGTGATGGTACCACCATCTTTAACAATCACATAATTTGCTTTGATTGAGTGTAACTAAGATTTGTGGTTGTATTATTTTGGCAATGAGAATCATGACAGTCTTCAAAATACCAGGAAAAGCTTTTTTTATACAGCAAACAGACTAAATTTCACATGAAAGCATTTAAATAAAATTATAGAAGAAAAATTTGAAAAGAAATTAGTAAAATATGCCACAAGCCACCAAAGAAAATATTAACAGTTATAAATGCATGAAATGTTTCTTTAATTAAGATTTCAGTATAATTTCATGGTTATCTGGTATGAATCATGTTTAAGCATTTAAAAATAATAATTGCAGTAAAAATAAGAGTTTACCAATTGCTGGATATTAGTCAAAAGGCCATGAACAGCAATCTCTTTTAGAATTCTTTGATCATGTTGAAAGTTGTCAACAAGACGGGAGAAGCAAAGGCAGCAGCTTTCCACTGATTTCTTATCCTAAAAATATAGGTGTTTAAAAAATCCAAGATAATTATGTTATTAATCTAAATGAAGCAATTATTTCCATTACTATTTATCTCTGCATGTTTATTAATTCAAATAATCTTCATAGTTCACTTATTCTAGAATTAGAGTAAGTTTCAAGGATTAAAATTTTGAAGCTGAGATGGCAGCTGGAATAGTCTAATAGGATTTATTCTGGTGAGAGTAATACAAAAGTTTAAAATTTATCAGAATTTAGAAGGAAACAAAAACTTTAAGGATACAATTTCATAAAAATGAAATTATCTGTAAGCATAATTTCCAGCTTTCATTTTCATGTAAAAATTTACATACTACATGACCCTTGCATTCAAGGAACAAAAAAGAAAATTCAATTGTTTTTCCATAATAAAATACTGAACAGAGCAATGTAATTCATTAAAATTCCAATAAAATAATTTTTAGATATATTTTCAAACATTTATGAATTCTATAAAAATGAAACAAAACAACTACAGTTTATGCCTAAGTGACAAGATTATAATTTACCTGATGATTCAGTCGAGCACTAAGTAATGGCAATGACTCTCTGATATAATGGAATTCTTCTTTTAAAGATTTTGAACAAAGTTAAGCAGTGATCACTGCTGGAAATCTGATTTGATACAAAAAAAGTCCAAGTACATCAGACAGGCAGCTATCCCACCCTAAAGTAAATACAAATAAAAAAAAAAAAAAATAGTTAATTTTATACTGAATTGTATATAAAATTATTTTATTTATGAAACTATTACCATAAAAACCCATGTACAAACTTTTTTATTTTTTGCAAAAAAAATAAAAATAAATTTTTCAAATAAATTACATGAGTAGATCATTTCCAATGTATTTTTTTTTTTTTAAATTTTTCTTGTTGAAAAAAAGACATTTGTACCAGAAGTTGACCCATTTAATGTCAGTATGAGTTTGTACAGAAAAAATAAGGCCTTAAATGGAATGAAATTTACAGTTTTGAATTACAATGAATTACTTTTTTCTGTATAAATTTGCTAAAACATTAAATGGTTAACTACATTTTGAAGTCTGATGTTCATGCTGATAACCACAACCCAGGCGATATTTTACATTCCTTATCGCAATGGAGCACCATTGACATACATAGTGATATGGATATTCTTGACTGGAAGAAATGTAGCGTTATGGATAATCAAAATAAAACTTATTGGTTTTATTCTTGTCAAAAAAAGTATTTTTGAAAATTTAATAAAATCTAATCATGTTGAAATTATGCTGAATATTTTATTTAAATTTAAAATTTAGCCCTGGCCAAATCTGGTTATTCTGAAAATTTTTTTGGTGCAAATTATAATTTTACAATAATTGCAAATTATATGGTTTTAACGGCAATCTTCTTTAGTATTTTGATTTTTCATGTGTATGAATTTCAGTTGCCATGCTGAGGAAAGATTCTTGGAAAGAAAACATAACTCCACTATAAATATTTTGCTTAGTATGATACAAACAAAACAAAAAAAAAAAAAACTTCAATAAATATTGATATGCTATACAATAATTATTAATTTAAGACAATCATTCATTTGAATTTTGCTGCCAATTGGATGTAATCATAAACATTCATTTAACAAATGGATCTGGTGATACTAATACAAAAATGCATGAAAAAAGTTCACATACATTTGAACATAAGCCTGTTCCCTTTTAAAAGAAAAAAATTGTTTAATATTGAAAACAGCATTTATGTAACAGCATGTTAACACTTCCATAAAATAAGTAAATTAAAATGACTTTTTAAATAAGGATAAAATTTCATTTATCTCTTTATCATAATGCAATCACATGTTTAATCAAAATGACATGACTTCAAATAGTTCTTAGTTAATATACCTATCTGAATATAATCAAATACAAAAAATATGTCAAAGAGTTATTTAATATTTCACAATATAAGTTTTACAAGAGATTCTAAAAACCAAATAAAAAGATTTTTAAAAATTACAATATGAAACACTTACATTGACAGCTTGTAAAATAGCTTTACTATGTCTTTGTGACAGCATCTCAAGTGCAGTGAGTGCCTGTTCTGCAACATCCATACACTGAATCACTTGTAACTAAAAAAGAAAACCACTAAAATTATACTTCATTTACTTTTTGTAATAAATAAAATTTCAACAATTTCTTTCACCAAGCAAAAGGATATTTTTTTCAAATGTCTTGAATTTACTGTCTAACATTAAGCAAACCTAACCAAACTATTATTGAACAAATAGAAATTCAATGAGTTTAGAATAAGATGATTTATTTCAAGCTCAAAAATTACTTCATTTTTAAAAAATTAATTTCCAAGTTAAATTTATTGAAAATATTACAAACTAGCAAAATACTTGGCTATAAAGTTCTAGTCAGAATAACAGATACATGTTAACTTGAATATCTAAGAACTGAACATTGTATTTATTATTTGTAATGTATTTTTTTTCCCAAGTGAAAGAAACAAACAAATGGAACAACAATAGTTGGTTTTACATAATTACTAAGTTACCTTTTCTAGAAAGACAGGCACAGCATCAACAACAACAGCTGAAGAACGAGGAAGGGCTTCCAAATGCTATGTCAATTAAGACATCATGATTCATCATAAATGGTCCATCTGCATCAAAATAAAAAGGGAAAATTTTTTTTACAGGAAAGGTAAAGGGTATTTCATTACCCATTACCAACAACTAAAATATAAAAAGCAATGTCCATTATTAGTAACATTTAACAGAGAAATTCAACATGCAAATGTAAAGTTTATTTTGGTTAATAGTTTTTGTGTGACGTATAAGTTTTTAAGATTATTTTCTGAAAATACAAAATTGTAAAGAATTATAATTTATTAATCAATATTATCAAAATTTTTTAATGAAATCATGATGAAAAAGACGCCAAACTTGACGAAAACAAAATTTTATCGTCTAAATGTTTGTTATTATTAAGAGGAAAGGTCAAAGTATTTTTGGGGTATTTTTTCCATTTTTTAATCGTTCCTAGCACGTCCGAAATTTTCGTTAAAAATCTTTTTTTTTTTTGAGTCAGCAAAATTGACCATTTTTTCCAAAAAAAAAAAAAACTGGAAATCTGACTTTGAAATTTTTTTAAATATCAATTATCATTTTTTCAAAACTTATTTTAAGAAAATCAGAAATTATAATGTTTATTTAAAATATTTTGAACCAAACTTAACTTAGCTTTTTTGTGCCAAAAAGATGTAATTTGAAAATAAAACAAAGCAGGTCATAAACTTTCGCGTCTCTTGACATGTGATGAATGATATATTTACGAATTCCATGAGGCTAATTTGTTCTACGGAAGGAGAAAAGTGAAATAATTTACATTTACGTGAACAAATTATTTACCCCGTTATTTTTAAAAAAAACTTTCAGCGGTCTAATTTTTTTTTTTTTTTTTTTGTACTTAGCTTTCACCTTTACGTTTATGATGCTTTATGGGAAATATATTGTAAAGAAATTAAAATAAAACTGTTAAGAGTGACATTAAATTTCATATTTCTTAAGAAAGGTATCTAATTAATTTATAGGTACCTTTCTTATGAAATTTTATCAGAATTGTACATAAAATACTATAATTTTATGTACATTTATTACATTCTACTGTTATTTGTATTTGCATTCATTTTATTATTAATTTTGATATTTCATTTATGGAAAAATGTCGTAACTGAGATTAATATAAAATAAGATCATATAAATTTCATAAGATGATACTGATACTTGTAGGTACCCTTCTCAGTTGAAATTGAAAAATCAAATTAACTTCTCCACACGTGTTTTCAAAAAGTAAAAGGCCTTAACAGCGGAGAACAATGCTTAACTCAAATAACGCAACTTAATTATATTCTGGTTGGTCTTCCGTATTTTATAATTACAGCTCGATTATAAGCACAAAATTACATTTCTTAATTACTGGGGATCTTCTGATTAGTCAAAATGATACAATTTACAACAACGCTAAAAAAAAAGATCTATCTCATAAGGACACTTATGAAAGCCGATGCGGCTTTTAACTAATTTTATAATATTTTAACAACTTAAATGTAAAATCTATTATAATTAATGAAATAACAAATAATTGTATTAAAAATTCATTTTTCATCGAAAAAATTTTTTTTGCTTTCAGAAAATATTGTCCATATTCATAAAAACAACTAAAAGCAAATAAAAGCATTTGAAATTAAATAATATCTTTGTTTTATTGAGTTTTGTATGTTACAATTCAGAGCTGATTTTCAGGTACTGCGTATCCAATTAAAAACAAAAAAAACATGATTTGCATTCCTCAAAGCCCTGTGCTTTTAATTATTAATAATCACTAAAACCGATGCGATCGAATTTCTAGCGTTTTCATAAAATTAGTTATGGGGGGTAATAAATATTTAAAAAATATATTTCTACCATGACTTTCATAAAAAAAACATATTTATAATAATTTCGATCATCTGTGAATAGTTCCTGAAAGTTTCATTAACATCCGATAATTATTTCTATTTTTGCACGATTTTTCAAATTAATGTGTGTCATACCAAAAAAACGTGCTAAAAATTGTCTATGTTATTTACTAGTTCCGCTGATACAAATAGAAAAAGGTTTTTTAATCAAAATTTAGAATGTTCTAAAAAGAAGGAAAATTTTTTTTAAAAATAAAAAAAAAAAAAAAACTTTGGTCTTTCCTCTTAATAATAACATAAGCATTTAGACAATAAAATTTAGTTTTCGGCAAGGTTGGCGTCTTTTTCATCAAGCTATGCTCTTTTTTTTAGCGATTTCGTGGAGGTACCTAATTAAATGTTATATCTATGGGTGAAAGTGGTCGATACAGTAATTTATTTATTTATATATAATTCATGATAGCCTGAATTATTGCAAAAATAGCATGAAACAGACTAACTGTTTTGGTGTTGAAATCAAAAATCGACTTATATAATCTTCGTTTGCAGCTATTTATAAAAGGGATGTTGAAAATTTTTTCCTGATTTTCGTAAATTAACAAAATTCTTTATATTAAAATCTTTAAACACAAAAAAAAAAAATAGTTTTGTAATACGTTTTTTAAAACCGAAACATCATTTATTATTGAACTACAGTATCACTATAATAAATTCATAGTTAAATCATTCTCCCACCACCGTTATTAATTCAAAAACCATTTACAATTTCTACCATTTTACAAAACTTTTAGTATTTATTTTTATATTAAAATTGTCTCCAATCCCTTGCAAAATTACTTCTATCACATCATATGTTCAGTAGATATGTTATTAAATTAAACCCACTATAAAGGACATTAAATATTAAACATCACCATATAAATCAACTAATAAGGATTACAAATTTTACCTGTTAAATATAACATTTTTCAAAATCAAACTTTTAACCAGCTTTAAATATCTACAAATAAACCCCCATTTAAAAAAAAAAAAAAATAAAATAAATAAAATTTTTCCTTATTAATAATTTTTTTCTTAAACCCCACCAGTTATATATAAATAAATGCAAGGAAATATTCAGTAAAAAAAAATAATATGACATTAATACATTCACAAAGACATTTGTTACACTTCCATTCTTTAAATTTAAACATTTCAACATACAAATGCGAAATGTATAGACACAAACCCGTTTACAAAATTTGTCATATCCGATTTTTGCCCACAAATGTTTATATATGTATGAGTAAACGACGGACGAATTTTGTAATATTTGTCTGCATACATCGATGTTTGCGTTAATTTACGATGACATAAGCGACGAATATTAAATTCTACCAATCCATTAATAACACCAATACACGCAATCTATATAAACTAAATTCACCTAAAAATAATCAGTTTGTCTGACGATTTTAAAGCGTAAACTAAAGGGTCACAAACTCACATCTATCCAACCAAATATGTTAGCTTCTTTCTCTATCATTGATTTTAATTTTTTCATAAAAATTTAAAATATACTGACTATATAATATTAAATAATTATACATATAAATAAATATATTTATTTATAACATTTTTTTTTACACACACACACATGTTATATATATAGCATAATATATATATATATATATAAAAATATATACCGGGAGTTGTGGTTTCATTTTATTTTTTTTTTCGAAAAAAATTAAAATTTGACAATAGCTGTAATTTTTGTTGAAATTAAGTAATTGTTGAATTGGTTTTAATCAATGACAAAATCTTTTTAATAGCATTTTTCGGCAATCATTAAAATAAATTAAATTTTAGACCGATGCTTTCATTTCCAGTTGTGTATCAGATGGTTTGAATTTGGATAAATTTTTAAAATTCATTTTTTTGCATCAGATAACCATTGGAAACTTATTTCTTCGGTCAGAAAAAATAAAAACTATATTAAAAATTCCATGATTGGCCACCAAAACAAAAATAATTTTAAAAAAAAAAAAATATTTATAATTTAATTTTTTTATTTAAATTTTATAATGTAAACCAAATTTGAAAAAAACAAGTAAAATAAAATAAATTAATGAAAAAATAATAAATCAAAATTTTGAATCAAATAGGAAAATTAAATAAAATGCAAAATTTTAAAACCTTTACAGTGAGGCAATAAAATAACTAAAAAGTGGAAAAAAAATTTTTTTAGTGGGCACAATTTAAATAACATACAAAAGATGATACCATATTAAGCAGACAATAAAGAGAACTTAATTTTAAAAATTTTAATGAATTAAAATGAAAGGACTATCAAGTTTGAGACAAAATGTATACTTTTACCAAGATAATGGCTAAAAACTCTATTTACGAAATGACGATCTTTCTTAGTATAGATATTTAACAAAATTCATGATTGACATCTCGTGGAATTTTATGCATCTTAATGGTTTCACAGATTGCCGTAAAAATTTCCTCTGTCTTTACACATCAAATACTTTCACGGTAACTGCTCCGATGAGCTGATTAAATTTTTTGCTGGTTCCCATCCTTTCACTATCGAAATGTTAATTTTTCAAAGCAGATCTACAAAACTCCAATATTCTTCATTTATTTGAATACTTCGCTTAAAAGATTAAAATCCCTTTAATTTCTTGTTTCCCTGATAGCTAAAATCTCCAACTATTCAAATGTAATGTCAAAACGTCTCCAGACACCTTGATGAATCCATTTTTTTTTTTCTTTTCATCCTTTCCTCTGAATAGTGAATAAAATTGGAAATTTCAACTTTCAAAATAACCCCTTGAACTAGTGGCTTCCCGTCTTATTTGGGGTGAAATTTTTAAAAAATTTAGGAACTGTTTAAACAGACGTTTAAATGGATATTAACATGGAAAAACAAGTTTGTTTTAAATATGGAATTCTAAAAGATTAAAACTGTTACGTAACAAAGTATGAAGAAACAGGATTATTTTATTAGAAATGTTTTTTAAAAACTGTTATATAATACCAATCTGGAAGTGAATTTTTAAAACAATTCCTTTCACAGATGAGAATGGGACTTAAAAAAACAAATTCTGAGAAAACTATAAATGGAGAATGTGAATAACAAGAATATTTTAAGGATATAAAAAAAAAAAAGGATACTTATAGAATTTTTTAATTATTTAAATTTTAAGAAACACTTTGAAAAAAAAGTATTTGGAGTTTTTAATAACTCACAGGATGAATTGATAAAGTCAAAAAGGGATAGAGGGAAAATGAGGAAATTTAAATAACAAAATGTTATATATAGATTTGCAAAAAAAAATTGGAATAAATAATAATTATCTTTTAAAAACATTGTTAAAAAAATTACATTAATCAAATTTGTGGATTAAAAATTTTTCGGAAGAAGATAAATTACATTTCGAATAAAAAAAATATTTACCTTATCGTTCGGATTTAATTAAGTATAAATGGATTTTTTTTAATGGACTGGAATAATAATGGAATTTTTTTAGCCAATTTCAAAGTTTGGAATTTGTTAAATATTTGCTTTTTATATTTTTCTTTTGTATATATATAAAAAAAAACAATATTTTTTGAAGATAAAATTTGATTTACCGTAACATTTTCAAAATTTTCAAACAAATTTTTTAATTTTTAAATTAAAGGGTGCTTCCGGATTAAAACAAAAAAAAACAGAAAGAGGTTTTTTTTTTCACTTCATCCTCAACAAAATTATTTATTTTTTTTGGCGCATTGAAGAGAAATGATAAAATCTTAAAAAATTAATCGATAGATAGATAATTAGAGAAAAAAGAATTACTAGTATTTAATAGTGGTGGAAATTCTTAAAAAAGAAGAAAAAAAAGAGAGAAAAAGGGTATTCAGTTTGAAAAATAAAAAGGATAAAAAAATTAAAAAACAAAAACAAAAAAAAACGACGATTTTTGACATCAAAAAGAGACGAAGAAAAAAAAAAAAAATCAGAGAAAAAAAACGAAAAGAAAAGAATAAAAAAATAAATGAAAAAAGGAAGAAAATTGCCAAATAAAACAAAAAAAAAATTCTAACATATTTTTTTTCAAATGCATGTTGAATTGAGAGGTTTGAATAAAAGGACGCATGAAATATTTTTTTGTTAAGAGAACTTATTAGGTTTGTTTCGTCCGTCAAAAGGGAAAATTAACATGGATTCAATTCTCATAGCTAAACAATTTTCCAACACTGATAATGAATTTTCCAAAAGCTAAACAAAGTATGAAGAAAAGGAAAATTTTATTGAAAGAAATTTACTGAACTGTTTTTTAATACCAATAATAAATGGTTTCGTAGTTTTAAAAATAATAACAAAGAGACAAAAAATTCACCATCTTTAAAAGTTGATGAGCATTGGGATCGCTAGACCATATTTGCAAAACCAATCAGAAACGCTTCCAGTATGAAAAATTTTTGACCAACTAATCAGAAACAGGTTTCAAATAAACAAGATCCATTCTCAACTAAGATGAGTCCATGGTTCATGAACCACACAGAAGACATTTTTAATTTCGAAACGAATTAAGGAATCCGACAAAAAAATCAAATTAAAATCAAAACAAAATTTAATTTGAATTGAGAAAATTTTCTTCGTGATTTTTTAAATGAAATACTTTAATAATATAATTTATAAATTTAAAACAAAAAAAATCAGGAAGTATTTTTTTGTGTACATATACACTTTTAAATGTAAAAAAAATAAATGAAGGGATTATGCATTTTTGTCATAGAAATCTAGAATGGACAACTTTGAAAAGAAAAAGATAAAACAAACTTAATGAAATGTATTTGAACAATATTTTAATATTTGAAATTGCAGCATTCAAGTTTTTTAATGTACAAATTTTAAAAATATTTTTTTGCATAAAATAATCTAATACAAATCTTTTATATTAATATAAAAAAAATTTTAAATTAACATTGAAATTATATATTTTAAATATAATATAATATATATATATATATATATATATATATATATATATATAAATAAAAAAAAAAATAAATATATAATAAGTGTTCTTATACATATATTTATATATATATATATATATATATATATATATATATATATATATATTATAAATTAATTGATTTAAAATATTTTTTTTTTGCTACACAGTTCTAACCATGTTTCAAAAATGGAAGCTAAAAGCTATGAATTTAATTTTGTAATTAAATTAAAAACATTAGTTCCATTTCATCCTCAAGCAAATTTTGGAGTAACTTTTTAAA
>CAHIKZ030004139.1:0-42079 GCA_903632075.3 Acanthosepion pharaonis
TTTTAAAAAATTTTTTTCTTTTTTAAAAAAAAATTTTTTTTTTTTTCCCTTTTTTTTTATAAATTTTCCCTTTTTTTTCTTTGAATACGCTGACAAGCAAGCGCCAGGTCTCCTGGCTACCTTCTTCACGTAAGCAAAAAATATGAAGCAGACTGAAACATTTTTATAGTTTTTTTTATTTTATTTTTCTTATGTATCTTTTAATCTTTTCTGCGTTTTCGTATTTCACTTATTTTGAACGAAGAGAGCTTTTACTGCTTTTTACATTCGCTTATTTTTTATAGCAGCGTTGGTAATTGTCAGAGTCACAAATATTAATATAGCAAATAAACTTCCAGTAATTGTATTAAAATTTAAAATTGTAATTTATATTTTACATTTTTACACGTTTCTGTGGTTGCATTCTTTTTCATGTTTTATTATTTAAATGTTTTTTTTAAATGGAAGGCTGTAAAACTTAGAAAAAAAACACAGTATTTAAGAAAATGCATTACATTTTTGAGCTATAATCAACAGGGAAGGCTGTTGATCAGGCCAACAGGGGAACAACAAAAAAAAACAAAAAATACGATTACACATTTGTTTTTACAATTCCATTGTTGCTAATTTTCAAACCGTTATATATAGAATCATATATATATATATATATATAAAATCCAAAGACAAGGCTCCGGCACAAAGGATTGCTGCAGGTCAGTCTGAGTGAGTGGATTCACTGGAATCTATTTCATTCTAATGTTCTTCCTAAACATATTGTTAGATAGCCAGATTTAACAGGTATGTTAGCAAAAAACAAAAAGGATATCTGGCTAAGATTTTTAAAAATATATTTTTAGTTATGTAAGTGAAGGATCTGCGACAACATCTGAGTTATAACAATCACGTTATTTTTATTTTGTATAATAAACCTGACAAACATTGGTCAGCTAAGTTGCCCCCGATCTATATATATATATATTTATATAGGGGGAAATAGACTGGTTACATTCAATGCCCCGAAACCAATGTAAGTTGACATGTGTGTTTTACTAAAATTACTTTAATTGTCCATTAATACTGATAACTTTTTATCTTCATATAATTTAGAGAATATTCTATACCTTGTCCTAATGATCTCCTCATTGTCTGTCAATGTCTCCTGATCTATTTATTTTGATATCTTAGTTTGTTGCATGTTGGAACATAAAAGAAAAAAAAATTTAAATATCCTTGCTCCCAAAGTTTTAAACCCAAGGTAGAGCTTTTTGAGTTTTATTTCTTCTCTGGCCAATTTATACACATTTTCTTGTATCCGTCATTTCTTATTCAACTTGCCATCTCTATGCAAAAACAGCTTATAAAAGCTGAAGGTATTATTAATCATTCTAAAGTTAAAGTAATCTTAATTCTTTTGATTGATATCAAGATGATTTTTTATGGCCAATTGAAGAATTAAAGCTTTCTCTAAAACCTTTGACTTTTTTATTATATAAATTGGTGATTTTCAACCAGTGTGCCACAGCAGGATCATAGGTGTGCCACAGAAATTTTTAAAGGTCATTAATTAAAGTATTTTCAAAAGAAGTCCAAAGTACAATAAGTGTACATGTCAAAATTGAAATGCCTTTAAATTTCAACTTCATATTTGTGTGAAGCAAGCTTTTCTGCAATAAAAAAAATATTAAAAACAAAAATCTATACAGCTAGAAAACTTGGAAGATGGTTAAAGAGTAAACCTGTCCAAATTTGATCTTGCAAAGATATTAAAAAAAAAAAATAATCATCAAGCACAAATATCTTATTAAATGTCAATTTATAATAAACAGAAAATAATTTTTATCTAGAATTTTAATTATGATTTTATTAAAAATTTTGTTTTTGTTAAAAAAAAAAATCCTAAAAACGCATACTTTTTATGTTCATAATTTCAATGTGCTGCGGAAACTTTAACTATAGATTAAAGTGTGCTGTGAGATAAAAAAAAAAAAAAAAAAAGGTTGAAAAACATTGATAAAAATACTTGCTAACATTCAGTTGATTTTCTTTGTGTTGTTAAATTTGACAATGTGAATGGAATCAATGCTTTTGTGTCTAATTTCATTTCCTTATCTTTAAAGCACTAAACTTATAATTTATAATTCATTCATTTTTTTCTTTAACTATATAGATTTAATACATATCAATTTTGTAAGTTTTTCTTCTGAAAAATTATACATTATTTCTGAGAGAATGGTAATTTTATTATAAAATGTATTTTGCATTCTCTTTAATTCCATGAAATAATTTACCAAATCATCTTCCATTTAATATATTTTCAAAGTTTGTCATATTTTGTACATTTTATAGTTATATGAACAAAATGAGTAAAGAATTTATATAAATTTTACAAACCTTACTATATAATTAAGATTTATACATTTTAATTCTGATTTTTATACAAATTATTTTGTGAATGCTTTTTTTTTTTTTTATGGCTTCATTATTGATGCTAATTTTTTTTTTGGGGTCCTTGAAATATTTTTTTATAATTTTTTAAACTTTTGCTGCTTTTTCAATAGCATGTTATACAATGCTTTACTCTTTAAAAATGAATTTATCAAGAACATATTCAATTTGTTTTCAATCTACAAATTCATGCAGTTATTTAATATATAGAATATACTATTTTGATACTGAAAAATATTAAAAATTTAACAAATATATTAATTTCAGTAGATTTTTAATCTTAAAACTTTTTTGCAAAATTGTTGCTAATTTATTAGCTTCATTTATAAATTTAAATGTAAATTTTTGTTCATTAAAATGTCTAAGGTTTTGGAAAATTATTTAAATAAAGTCTGAAATTTGCTGTTTATTAATTAAAATTTTATTTGAAATATCTGAGTATATTAAACCTGGAAACTAAGCTTGTAAATTGTATGTTTAGTAAAAGTAACATTGATAATTCAAATGATACTTGATAGTAATTTGCTCTATTTGATGTGTGAAAGACAGCAATTATTTAATGTCTATTACTGTACGTGTATTTTAAAATCTGCTAATAATAATTTTGAACAAAATAATATAGATATGTAATATATGAATTATATAATGAAATTTTTTTTTTTTAATTAACCATGTAAAATTTCAAAAGACTTTTCAGTTTAAATCATTTAGTACAGTGGTTCTCAACCTTTTTTTACCCATGGACCCCTTTCCCCTTCTTTTTATCTTGGTGGACCCCTTCATAGCTATTGGACATAAGAACAATTTTCTATTCTTCACTAATATAAATTTTAAGGTTTTAATTATCAAAGAAATAGTATACGATTAAGCTTTATTTTTAAATGAAAACTAATTTAATACAAATAAAATATTCTACTATAATTATAATAATAATTATTATTACTATTTTTAATTAACACAACAATTGTGTTTTGCCTGTGGACCCCCGGAAATATTACATGGACCCCTAGGGTCCATGTAGACCAATTGAGAACCACTGATTTAGTATTAGTAATTTTGTTTTTTTCTGGATACAACTAAATATATATTTTCCCACAGATGAAATAAATTTTAAAATTGATAGAACAAATTTTTTTTTTCAAAAAATTTTACATTTTCATTAAAATATTTGATCTAAGCACAATTGTCAAACAAAAATCAAATTAATTACCTTAATTTTAATGGAATTATAAAAGTCTCAGGATTATAAATTTCCTTCCATCTCTTAATTAGTTCCCTTTTAGGTTGGTTACCAATTTCACCTTTCATCATTGGAGTGTTAACTCTCCTAATTTAGGTTCTACTTTGGGAACTCAAACAGATGAAAGTTTGAGGGTGACATAAAAACTGTAGGGTAGATGGGGAAAATGTTGTCCAATCATATAAACAAAAAATTGCTTGGTTTTTAAGCTGTTTGTTGAAAATAACAAAGGTTACTGTAGATATTATTTTACAAAGGCACGTTAGGTATTTTAAATTCAAATACCATTGGGAAAAGGTATAAAGTGATTCATTCTGTCATATCTAATAAGACCTTTGCATCAACCTGTTTGGTGTTAATCTTCATTTATTGAAGCAACCAAGCTGCCTCTGAAGTCAGTTTCTAATTATTCTACTCATCAAAGTCTTTACTGTGCTTAGATCAAGATGCGGACTTTCTTAAACCTGTAAATGTTTCCATCACTTAACTATGTTTTATGACATCTTTTTACATTTCTAAGTGTTTTGAAACTCTAACATTTATAGGATGAACTTTTTTTTTTTTTTTTTTAAAAAGATATTTATAAGAATTTCAACCATAAAAAATTTTCCTCTGGTCTTCTTAACACATCATTATTTATAATTTCAAAAAATATCAAAATTCAAAATAATAATTTTAGAATTAAATTAGAAAGGCAAAATTTTTTGATTGGCTTTTTGTATATTAAACAATTCAAAAAAATAAAATTATTTAATAAAAACTGTTTGTTTAAAATAAAAAATTAACAAATACCCTATGTCTTTTTTTTCACAATTCTTTTTGTGCCTATTTTCTTTTTCAAGATTAAAAGCTTTTATTTAAATTTTATTGCCTTGTAAATCATATCTTTGTTAAATTTTCTGAGAAAAAAAAATGTTTGATTTCTATTTTTTAGAAGGCTCCAGTTTTAACAGTTGACAAAAATTATTATGCATACTTATCAAAACTTAGTTCTTATATATTTTATAATTTTTTTCTTATTTTTTACTTTTAAATATACTTTTGAAAAGGAATTATTAAAATAACTACATTTTTTTAATGTAGTTTTAAAAATATAAATATTTTTGAACAAATCTAACAATAAAAAATATCATTTAATAAAATGGAAATTTCATTTCTTCAAGGCTGAAGTTATTTTCTTGTTTACAAATTCTGTTTTACAGATTGCAATGAAATAATCTTTTTTAATACATTGGTCTAGATGTCAAAATAACAATGAAAATTTTATTGAAAAAAAAATGTCTTATAAGGATTTTTACTAAAATCCTGATTTCCCACATAATAAGATTTCAGTCAGTCCATTCTCCAGAATTTTAAACTGGGAATTTATTGGTTTTATTTCTGGTTTTTTTAATGATATCCTCCTTCAAGAAATTGTTGGTACCCAAATACTTCTGAGAGCCTATGCAAGAGCAACTTATAATACATATAGGTTACATGAATTCATGCCTTCTCTGTTGCATTATGATACACACTTCAAACTAAAACATTTATACATGCCAATTTATTGCCTGTAAGTCTAAATAATTCAAAAGAAGGTTAAAGAATGGACCATCTGAAATACTGAGACCTTTAAAATTCAGAATTTATCTTCATTAACAATATTTTTCTATAATTTTAAATAAAAAAATAAAAACATAAATTAAATTTGCTTATAAAACTTTGAATCTGTTTTGCTTAAATCTGTTTGTTTTGTCTGCTTAGATTTTTTTATTGTGCTAATTGATACTGGTCTAAAAAAAAAGATCAAGTGAAAATCAAATGAAGCAAAAAAATGATTTAAAAAAATTTAAGAAACTGCCTGATAAGGTGATTTATTCAACGTTACCATTTTGTTTAATTAAAAATTTTTTTTTTTGGATGTTGTCATGATAACTGCTGCCTCTGTTGTTGTTTATGACCGGTAAATTGGTTTGGAAAACAACCCCATCATTAAATCATACTCCCTGCATTAGCTGCCACCTTTTTCAGTTTCTTATTTACCCTAATGCATTACAAAGGATAAACACATAAAACATCAAACTTCACTGAAAAAATATATATCACATTTTTGGTTTTAAGATATAAATATAGTTTTATTTTTGTTTGATGGGCAAAATCAGTTTGGCATCTAACTTTTGTTCAAAAAGAAAAGGAATTTTGTCTGAGAAATTTAAATTGATTCATTTTTTTTAAGATTTTGCATAATTTTTCCCTGTTTTTGTTAAAGATTAAATCTTCAATTTGTTACTTGAAAAAACTGATTGAAAAACATTTTTTTATTTGTGATTAGAAACTTATATATGACAAAACTTCATAGCATTGCAAATTAGAAAAAGAACTAAATAAATTTATTAGACATAGTTTTTTTTTTTTTTTTTTTTTTTTTTTTTTTTAGCAAAAAGTTTTAAATCCCAATTTGCACATTTGTAAACAAAAGTTAATTCTTAAATAAAAATTTTGACAAAATTTTCCATTTTATAACAAGTTTATTAAAGCCAAATTTACGCTGATTTAGAAAAGAAATAAATAAAATTTGAAACAAAAAGGTTCTTTTTGATCATTGAATTGTAGAAAATTTAATTCAACTTTAAGCTTTCAGCAATGAGACATGGGATTTAATGGATTTTCTAGTAGAAACTTATATTTGCTTAAGTAAAACAATTTTATCTGCAAAACTATACTTTGGGGTTTGGGGGATATAAAAATATTTTCCTTGATAGTTGTTATTGGTAGATTCAGCACTAAGTTAAAATTTATCTTTTAAATCCATAAACTAAAGATAAAGACTTTAAACAAGTTTGACCGATTTTTAAAATAAGACAAATGCATATATGGACATCTTCTGCTATGGTTATCATGCATGTATATATATATATAGAAAGAAGGAAAGGTAATATATCTATATGCAGCTTGTACATCCTCTTTATTGAATATGTAAATTTGTATCAGCTAAAATATGATAAATAGATAAAGTTTTTACATCAGTAATGGTCATGGCTGAAAATTTAGAAACATTTAAATTCTTACCATGAAATTTTTCAAACCTTACCATTTTTTCAAAAAGGAATTTATTGATGTTATCGGACTAAAATTCAATATTTTATTCATTTAAATGTTTCATAAACTATAAGACAGGTTGACCCTTCTGTATAAAAAGAAAAAAATTTTATTTAATATAAATATTGATTTCATTTTATAATATTTAGGAAATCTCAGTTAAATCTTTTGTTCCAAATCATGTTGTTTTCATACTAAAAAAAATAAAATTAGAAAAACAAGATTTTATCCAAAATTTTGATTTGGATATAAAAATTTATTTGAAAATTAAAAAAAACTTTTGTCTTTCCTTTTGAAATATTAACAGACGTTGTTTGTTTTTTTGAGACAAAAAATTTTTGTCCTATTATATTTATTCTAAAAGCAAAATAATTTCTTAAAATAAAAAAAAAATTCTAACTTCTAATTCTTGTTGGGAGTTGGGCTTTTTAACCAATGGATAATCACACATGCACACCCAAAACTAAACAAAAAATATAAACAAAAAACTTAATAACTTCTTTTAAACTGGTGAATAGAGCGTTTGAATAAAGGTTGAAGGATTTTTTTTAGATATTAAAACATCATTTATTTCTAAATCTAATTTTTTTTTTTTTCTCTCATTGTTAAGGACTAATTTTGCTTTAATAAATAAAGCTAGAAGAATATATTTTTTGTTAAAAATCTTGAGCAAACCATTAACTAACAATAAATTTTTGGTTAAAAATCTGATCAAACAATTAACAACAAGTTATGTGTGACGTTTTCTGCTTATCATAAATGGTTTTGAAAATACATTGTAGAATTTTAACAATTTAAACAAACATAGAAAATTTATCAGGCTCGATTCCTGTAAACGAAGATTTTTTGATAAAGACTTTAAAAGTTTTTTGACTGTGAAAAGTTGGAAGGTGCTAATATTTTATGAAGAAAATGAATGAAGAACATTGCTCAAAAAAATGATAAAAGTTATTTGAGGTGGGAAAAATTAATTAATATTTCTGCCATGAATTAGTCAAAGCTTTGTGCATTACAAAGTTGACCTTCATCGGGTCATATGGTGCGGATTACTGATGGCTACGTCAAAATACACTTAACTAATAAAAGCTAATCACTTTATCCTACCTTTAAAATACCCTGTAAATTTTTACATGTTGGGTAATAACGGAAAATGGAGGGAAAATGAATTAATAAATTTTAATGAAATGCCTGGTAAAATAAAAGAAATTACTTCTGTAATTCTTTAAAATAGATAAAAAAGTTCAATTCCTTTTTTTTAATATTACTAATAATCAATGTTCAGGGACAGGCAAATATATATATATATATATATATATATATATATATATATATATATATATATATATCTATAGTTTATAAAGAACTTGGTAATCTGTATGGGTAATTCAAGAAGGATGAAACCTGAAAGCTCAATGTAAATCCAGAGCTAATATTTAAACAGAAAAACAGACCACTTTAAGGTACCATTATAATAATTTATTTCACCAGAGCCCTTTTAAAGGACACGGATCATTTAGTTCATAAAAATAAAAAATGAAAAAATCTATTTTTATATATATATAAAATAAAAAAAAACAAAACTTATTGATGACATGACATTATAGGTAAAAGTTTCTATATATCAGCCATTAAATTTTGACTGAATCAGAATAGCGAGGGCAATTTTTCCTCTTACACTATTAATTTGAGAAAGTCAAAAATAAGAAATCTATTATCAGAGTATTGGCAACTAAACTGGCCTTAACTCCAATTTATTGCAAGTGAGGCAAGGTTTATATAAGCCTGCAGGATGAAAAATAAGTCCATTATCAAAGGGAAGAAGAACTCTTTTTTTCAAGATCAATGGCCGCTCAGAAATTGTCTCAATAAAATCACGATGAAAGAGAAAGCAATGCAAAAAACTAACCATTATCAATCCCAAAAACATTTATAACTCAATAATATTATTATAAAAGATATTTTGAAGGAGGTTGTCTATTGGGATTAACTCTCGCCAAGGAGGGATATTTTGCAACAGGTGTCCTTGACCATCATCCAGCAAATTGGCAAAAACTATAAAGAATAATAGTGTGAAAGGCTAGATTAACAATTTGAATTGATCCCTTACTTTTTAAGGAAAGATGTAACAGGTATCACTAGACCGACATACAATGACTGTTTACAAACAAAAAAATAGTTTTAGGGACATGGAATGTCAGAACACTAAATCAACATGACCAGTTAGAGAATAGGTTAAAGTGTTAATATTTTAGGTGTATGCAAAACTAGGTGGGAGGATGGAGATTTTGTTGGGGACAAACACAGGGTCATATATGTTTTGTAAAAATAAAAATGAAAGGGACTTTGGACTTATATTAGACCAATGACAAAAAGAAATGTATTCTGGGATATTACCAGCTTTGAACAAATTCTTGATCAAACTGAACAAAAAAGCCTTTTAGCATATTAGACATGGAGATAAACAGGAGAGAAACAAAATAATTTTTATTTATATAACTATAAATAAGAGATTCAATAATGCTGTTTATACTGTAAAAAGTTGTGAAAGCTGTAATTGCATGAGCGATCATTTTCTATTGAAACTATGGAAATTGAAGAGGACCAGGGCAACATTAAATTTCCAATATGACACACCCAAAATGAAAGGACTGCATTAAAAGAGCAATGAGAATGGAAATTTATAGGACAGAACACTGATAGATAAAGAAAGAAAAAATTACTTCAGTGATTGAATGAATGCATAACAGAATACTTCCATGATGAACATGGACAACTCACAATACATAGAAAATATTTGCCAGAAATGTTAAAATCTGAAATAAATCCACTGGACAAACTGAACAACAACAAAGCAGTAAGACCAGATGAAATTTTAATAGAGATGCTGGTAGCTTTGAGGATTTTGGCATTGAAAAAATTACAGAAATGATAGATGTAATATATCAGAAGAACAAAAATGAATCCATTTCAAAGTAGATCCATTTTCATGCTAATAAAAGCAAACAAATGCAAACTATCAGATAATAATTAGCTAATGAGCCACATAACAAAACCTATCTGAATTCTGATGAATAGAGTGTGCAGCAAATTAGAACCCAAAAATAGGACAAGAACATTGTGGTTCCATTAAAGATACTCTAACAAGATACACAATATTTATTTCAGAATGATATCACAAAAAATATGAATGCAAAATGATGTGTACCTAGGTTTCATAGATTATGCAAAAGCATTTAATAAAAGTTGTTTAGTCCCAATGAACTGTTTGAACTGGCAAGTTCTGTTTGGATCTTTTATCTGTCATAGATATTAGAACCCCAAAACTTATACTTAAAGTAAACTGCTTGCATATGGATAGAAAATGAATTCAGTAAAATGCAAAAAAAAAAATAAGACAAAACAGGATATGTTTTCTAACCAGACTTATTCAACCTTTAAAAATCCTACCCCATCAGGACACAGAAAAAAAAAGAAAATAAAAAAATATAACATTATATTAACCTAAAAACAATAAACATTTTATCATCAAAATGTTTGTTATTAAAATTTCCAAATGAAAAAATTTTGATAAAAAAAAAATAATTTTTATTATTTTATTAATTTTTTTAATCTTATCTAGCACTTTCAAAATTTTGACCAAAAAATCTTGTTTTCTTACATGAAGTGGGGACAACAAAAGATTAGCATTAAAAATTTAACTTTTTTCCAGTAAAAAACATTGATTTAGAAATGCATAATGTTAAAAAATCAAATAATTGTCAGACTTTAATGAAACTTTCAGTAATTTATTAACAAATGAATTAAATTTTAAGTTTTTTTAGAAAATATTTTTCTTAATATTTTTACATCCCATCTTCCTCAATTAATGAAATTTCAAAGAAATTTTTTCCACTTCACATTTATATTAGTTAAAAGCAGAATTCATGGAAATTTAAATCATTGAATTTTTTTTTGATTTTTTTTTTCAAACAGTTACTCTGCTCTGAATGGTAAAATAAAAAAGGGCTATCAAACTAAGACATTATTTAATTAGAAAATATTTTAATTGCTTTTTTGATGATTAAGAAAATTTTTTTTCAATGAATAATGAATTCTAACAAGAACTGTTTTCTTATTTTTTAAATTTTAATTAGAATAATTTATACATTTTTTTAAATCTTTTAAATTTCTGTATTTTGTACAGGTTAGGAGATTGTTATTAAGTAAAGACTATATTTACTAATCATAAATTAAAAAGCCTAGTACAAATCATCACACTCCAATATTTTTAAAAGAATTTAAAATTTTTTTTCTTATATGTATAAACATGCCAATTTTCTACGGCCAACATACATGATGTTATCAGAAAATAAGAGTAATAACTTTAGTAAATTTACAGCCAAAAATATTAAAAATTCAATAAAACATTAGATAACATTTTCTTAAATTTTTAAGATTACTGAGTACTTAAAAATTATATATAAAACGCTCATGTTAATTCAATCACTTTTTTAACAACAACCCTCATAGAACATTAGGTAAATATCACGTTGTCAGACATGTGAGCACCTTAAATAAACGCCTACTGTCTGGTTAATGCATTTTTTCAATATTTTAAACTCAAAGTAAATAATACATCCACAAAAATCACAATACAGAAGGTTTAAATATAAAATTTCCAGTAAGCACAATATTCTGGTGCATTTCAAACAGAAATCATATTGATTGGAATTGAATTTCATTTTTTTAGTAACATCCATTTTTGAGACATTTGTAAACACAGGTTAGTTCTCATTTTAAAAATCTTGCAAAAATAATTTTCTGAACCTTCATTTGAGGAATATTAGTTGACTTAAGGTATAATTAACCTGATTTGAAACAAATATTATTTACTTTAGAATATCGCAGAAATGAATTTTTAAACCAAACTATTTTTAACCGACACTAGACATGTTTATACACTAATAAAAAAAATTCAAAATTATTTTAAGAATCTTGTTGCATGTTGACTTGCATTAAGCTTTTCCATTTATGATTAGTAAATATAGTTTACACTCAGTAATAATATAATCTAAAAGGTAAAAATTAATACAGAATTATAAGCTTTAAAACTTTATAAATTATAATTCAAATTTAAAACAAAAAAAAAAAAAGAAAAGAAAATGATTCATTATTGGTTGCTACAATCTTAACATTAATTAGATATACTGATGACACAGTGTTGATAGACATAGAAAGGAAAATACAGGAACTCCTACAGAAGGTAGTAAAGGAAAGTCAGAAGAAAGGACTAAATGTAAATTGTAAGAAGATAGAATGTGTGGTTATCACCAAAAGGAGCAACCTATAATGCAATTTACAAATTGGAGATACCAAAATCAAGTAAGGGCAAAAATTTAAACATCTAATAAGTGTTTTAAAAGTGGACATAAAATGCAATACAAAAGCTAAGTAAAGTATTAAGAAACAGAAATATTTCATTAGAAACAAAGAAAAGAGTGCTGAACTCTTATGTAACATCATTCCTCTTATATAGCAATGAATGGTGGACAATCTCCTCACAGATGAAGAAGAAACTTGAAGCAAGAGAAATGTGGTTCTACAGAAGAATACTAATACCATGAATGAACTGAACATGTGAGTAATGACAAAGTTTGAGAAAATGAATTCAAAAAGAGGCACTTATACTTATCAGAAAGAGACAATTTTTATGACACATAATGAGGAAAAAAGGTTTAGAAAGTTTTACACTCACAGGACATACTGAAGGCAAGAGATACAGAGAAAAGCAGCACATAACCTACCTAACACACTTATGTAAATGGTTGGTAGAACAGGGATTAGGAGAGACAACAAAAAGACAAACTTTACTAATAGCTACAAAGGAAAGGAAATTGTGGAAAGCCATTATTAACAACATTCTGAGGGGAAATGGCACATAGAACACATATACACACATTTTGTAATACAAAAATAAGGACTGGACATAGCTCCTTTGCATTTCAAAAGCTTTACATCATAAAATGAAAATAGCACATGAAACACTATAATTTATTTTAACAAAAACATTTTGAGATGTAGTTGCTTAAGACTTAAATAATTGAATAGTATTCATATAAATCAAACATAAATGAGGTTCACAAAAAAAATCAAAATCAAAATAAACTATGAATTTTTACTTTTATTTAATTAGAAAAAAATAAAAATTTTGATATACATTTTATTTGAGCAAACGATTAACAATTTTTTTAAATTGATTTTATAATTTTTAGGTACAACTAAATTGCATGCAATTTTTTACCAAAAACAAGTTGCCAAAAATCAGGGAATTATCAGATTCAAATTGAATTTATGGTACTTTTTCATTAATGAATGAATTGTATACTGAATACGTTATTAGAAAATCTTGTGTAAATATTTTTGTGGGTCTGTTTCACACCACCACCTCTTACATTTTCATTAAAGGATGTACATGGAATTTTTGTACAGTCATATAAAGAAAAATCCCTGAAGGGTAAGCATACTGAAAATTCATCCCAAACCTTATCAAAAATAGTTCAACTCAAAAACAATTTTTTCTCAGAGTTGGTACTTACATAATTTAATAACATTTTCTTTCAAATTTGAAAGTCAAAAAAATCTATACTTAATATTTTTTTTTTAAATTACTGGTAATTTTTTAGTGTAATTTGGAAATTCATCCCATTGCTATTCATAACAAGTTATTTTTATTATGTTTGAAGAATAAAAAAAAAAAAAAAAATGAAGTTTAATACAGTTTTTGAGTGTGAACCTTTAAAAAAATTAAAAAATAAATAAATAAAAATAAAATAATTTTGAATTATCTTTGATAATACTCTTCCCTATCAGAAGAATAATATGTAATAATAACTTCAGAATAATTAAGAAAGACCAACATTGGGTGCAATTTAATATTTTCTAACTAAGAAAATAACAAATAAAATCAATGTATTAAACTTAAAAGTATCATTAAAAAAAAAAAAAAAAAAAAAAAAAAAATGAAGAAAAAACATCAATGTAGTATAAAAAAATAAGCCACCAGGTTTCATAAATTGTATTGAATAATAAATTCCAAAACTATTGCTTATATAAAGTCAATGATAATTTATTTTTAAACAAATACCAATTTCTTGATTATTGCAATGTTCTTTTCCATATTTCTTTCAGTTTTTTTTTCAAGCAGGATTACAGTAGATATTTACAGTTGTTGTGCTAGGACCGAAAGGCTACCATACATAAATGAACATTATTTTATTTAAATTATTTAATGTTTTTTTTTCAAGAGCATCTGTGGCAGTATCTGATAATTTTATAGTATAAAAAGAAAATCATTAGGCTAAATGGACCGTATCTATCATCGATGTTTCTAAATTTTTCTTCCAGTGCAGAATGTTGGTGAGAAGGGATGATATAGACTTACTAGATTGTCCCATTCCACTGGTTAGGCTATTCGACCATAGACACATCTGTGCCAGGATAGTGAGATGTTAGGTGTAGAATAGCTGGACACTGGAAGTTCAATTTGTCTTTACTGGACAGGTGGAACTGGCAACAACTATTAGTCTAGTGCAATGAAACTAGTGGAAACAGTTATTGGGAATAAGTGGTGGGAGAGGTTTAAGGATAGGATTAGGTCCTTCACTGTTGAATGTAGCCAACAGCTCGATATTAGGTAAAAGCAAAAAAGATGAAGGTTCTCAAGGATAGTCTGTCTCAGGCAAAGGCTGGGGATTCCTAGAGATAGGCAGGCTCTGGAGCACTTGGATTGTAAGCACTACAGATGCAGGTAGTTAGGGCATAGGTTAAACAAGATATCTGACAAAGCCATGAGCATGGATGCAGAAATTGCAAAGAAAAGATCCATTTGGTTCCAATCAATATATTCATGAGGTCAAGACCCTGAAGGGCATACTCTGAGGTCAACCAATGACATGTGCAAAGGTGTTTCATGAGGCATTTTGAATAATTTACCAAGGATCCTGGTTTCTGTGACAAAAAGTTTTAAAGCTATTTGGCTGACTTTGAATTACTTTTTTGCCAATGAAGTAACTAGTTGTGGGGTGAGATCATAGAGGGCAAAGTCTACCTGGCATTGAAAAAAGGATCGACAATGGAAGTCTATGGGAATTAATGGTTTACCTACAAATTGTAGAGGCTGTCGACATTGAATTATGTGCCAATTTCAACTGGTGTGTTCAGCAACTGGTTGGACATGGGGTCCATCCCAACTGGATCACCAGGGGTGTCATCATGCTGTTGAAAAAGGGCAAGGATAGAGGAGAGGAATTAGATGATTACAAGGCTCATAACTCTGCTAAACACAGAGTTAAAGATTTGGGCCAAGATCCTGACAGAGCTTTTTCAGTCAGTTGCTGAGATTCTGTTGGGACCCAAGCAGACTTGTGCTGTGAAGGACTGAACAATTCAGAGCAACATGCATCTGATCCACATGATCCTATAGGGTGTAAAAGATGATAAACAAGCCATGCTGATCAATTTAGATCAGCCCAATGCATCTGATAGGGTTGACCATCAGTATGTGGCTGCTGTCCTGCAGGCTTCCAGATTCATACCCGACTTCTACACAGGTAGATTATCCTTCTGTATTTCCCCAGTGCTATGGTAATTGGCATGAACAGAAAAGCAGTCATGCGTTTTTTGCACAATCTCGGTCACTGTTGCCCCTCCTTTTACACTTTGGTGTGGAGCCTCTCTTTTGCCAGTTGAGGGACAGGGTGAGCAGTCCAACCCTATGCGGAATCATTGTTCCTGGTGGGGCTCAAGTCAGGTTTTTTCACATATGCTGATGGCACATCCATTTTCATGTCATGCCACAGCAACCTTGAGGTGGTACAGAAGGCACTTGAATGGTACAAAAATATCATGGGGGCCAAGATTAACCACAACAAGTCTTCCGGTTTGCAGTTAAGTACCTGGAAGGCAGTCACTCTTCCGAGGTTTGTTGGTTGGACTGATGAACCCATCCACATTCTTTGAGTGTGGTTGGGCCCGGACTCCAGTAGAGAAAATTGGTCAGAAATACAAGGTCAGAGTGTCAGTCCAGACTTGGCTCTAAAAGGAGGTTGTTCTTGAAGGGTAGGGCTGAGGCATGTACCACTTAAGTCTTTCCTCTCATCCTTTACCAGTTGTATGTACTTCCTCTCTGCAAGGACCATAAGCAAACGTTCAAGCATTTTTTTCCACCTTCTTGTGAGGTGGCTGCAAGCAGGTCTGCAGAGAAGTCCATGTCCAGCATCCATGTAATGGGAGGGCTGAGATTGCCACACTTAGGGAGTTATTGACATGCCTTAAGGTTGGCTTTCTTATGCAGTGCTTTGACAGAGGATAAGTTCTTGGAGGGGAGTGTTAGGGACACTTTCCCTAGCCTTGCCATCATTCCTTTCATTCCTAGGGCTGAGCACTGTTGTAGACCCTGGAAAGAATGTCGAGCAGCCTTGAGGGTCATTTCTTGGTCCAGTGAACTTTCATGGCCTAGAAAGGTCTTGTATCATGAATTAGTGGAGGAGTGTGCTCTTTCTGGTTTTGGGCACCAGCAGCAAATTACCTCAGTAACCCTGATTTTTCACTTACCTGATGATTGATTTGGAATGTGATATCTCTCAATGACATGGCCTTCAGAGGGGGCATGGCAGATTTGCCAGACTTATTGGTGTGACCTTGGTTTAGAAGAAATGACTTTGTACGCCTTCTACCACTGTCCTCAAGTGCACTCTTTCTGAGACTATGTTGGCAAGTTGATGGCTTGTATCACTCCTGAAAAACTACTACTCAACAATCTCGTATACACAATAATTTGAATATAAGAAATTTTTATGTCATAGAGTGTTTCTGTAGGTAACCATGTGTATGGGGTATTGCGATATATATAGGAATGAATGGTGAAGAATGACTTCTTGTGGCAAATGAGTTACTTGTAATGAATGAATGGGTCATGAATCAGATTAGCTAGGTATAAGATAGTTAATGATGATCAGCCTTGAACCCCACTTCCCTTTTTTGGCCTTGTGCCACAATTGTTGTATTTTTACAATAATAAAATCAAGAGTTTACTTCCTAGCTGTCCCAGGGCAAACAAGGAGTTATTGAGAGATGCATTATCATAGATGACACCAAGAGATTGTAAAACATCCAGCAGATGCATTTTTGCTATATCTGTGGTGAATCTATCAGGACAAGAGTGAAAAAAGTACTCTGAGGAAATTGTTTTTCATTTGCATATTTTGAATTTTATTTTTTGTAAACCAGTGTTACTGTAAAATATGTATTAAATATGTTTCAACAATCATGCATTAGTGCCCACAGTATCATAGATGTTTTCTATACTGGATCACTGGCAAGAACCATAAAAAATACAGAATATTCAGTATTCAAAAATTCTGTATTTTTGTGACATTTACTATATTAATTGGGGTCCAAAATCAGTATTTTACATATACAGTGTATAATTTTTAGAAATTTCAAAAAATGTAATTTCTTTTAGATTTTTTCAATAAGACTGGGTGAAATTTATATTTTGCTATTTTGCAAACTTTACAGAAGGGAAAATAAGTGTCATGAAATTCATAATCCCATGAATTTGGAGGAACCAACTAACCATTCAAACAATTGTTTCTTCTGCCTGATGGACCCTTCCAAATGTCAAGCTAACAAGAATGTACCTGCTATCATAACCAGACCTTCTGTCATCCATTACTCCAGTGCCACACTGCCCCGAGCTCTTTGTACCCACTCCTCCAAAAAGAGAGCAGCTGTCTTCAGAAGAGAACAGCAATTTAGAAGAGGATGAAATTATTGATCCAGATTACAGAGATGCAGCTGAGGAGAGAAACCTAACCAAAAACAACCTGATCAGAGATTTTGGTCTCACAAAGTCCAATGCCAAGCTTTTGACGTCATGACTCAAGCAGTGGAATTTGTTAGATGAAAGTGTGCAAGTCACAAATCAGAGAAAAGCATCCCCAGTGTTTATCAAGCTTTTTTCACCCATCAAGATGGGACTTTGCTTCTGCCACAATGTGACCAACCAGTTTGTTCAAGGCATTTGAATTGTCTGTAACCCCAGCAAGTGGTGCCTCTTTCTCGTGAAGCTCATCCAGGAGCCCTCAAAGCTGTGCTGCTTCATAATGGGAACATGTATCCATCTCTTTTCCCTGGATCACTCAGTGCAACCCAGTGTGGAATATAGCAGTGTCAAGATCTTGCTAGATGCCTTGAAATATGTATAGTACAGTTGGGAGGTTATCAGAGATTTCAAATGTGTCTTCAAGGAAACTTTACCAAGTGTTCCATGTTATCTTTGCCATTAGGATAGCAGTGACACTGCGTCACATTACCATAGGCGGAAATGGCCACATCAGACCGAGTTCAGTGTGAGGACAAGCAACATCAAATGGAGTCACTGTTGAACCACCGGAATGTATTGTTTCCACCACTGCATTTAAAATTGGGCCTTATGAAACAATTTGTAGTTTTCAATTACCTTCAAGACTTCTTTCCAAAGTTGTCTGTGGCAAAAGTTTGACCACAAATAAAGATCATAGAATGCAAGGAATTCCCCAAGAACCTCACTGGGGTGGGTGTACTCAGAGGAGCAAGGTGAGCACTTCCAACAGGATATCCTGAACTTTGAACACTGCTACCAAGGATCGATGGGTTGACTATACTTGGGGGTTAATTCATGAAATAAATTTATAGTATAAGCGTAAATCATGAAAAAGCTACTTTTGAATGACATTGTTTTGTTTCTACTTTGTGTGAACGAGAATATTCATATTTGCTAGTTTTCCCAGTGGGAATAGGTAAATCTCAGAAAAAGCAATGTTTGAAGGAAATTAGCCATAATACTTGCTACCCAAGGACAAAAATTGTGTTACACAGTGTAATTTTTTTTATCTTTGAGCATTTTGACAAGTGAGGACATACCTTGCTTGTGAAAATGTTTTTTTTGTTATAATAGTGTGCAAAAAGTGTGTAATTTTTTTTTTTAAAATTATTTAATCTTTAAATTTACCATTTTTCTTCTTATATATATATATATATATATATATATATATATATTTATATTTCTGGAACAGATATTAGTTTTTAAAGCATTTTATTTCTCTTTTGTCAGCATCAAATTCACTAACCAAACTGAGCAGAATAGTGTTTGTTGTTTACTTTGTTGTTTTAAAAAGTCCAAAATCTTTTAAGGATGTAAAATAATTTTTTTTTTTTTCTTTGAAAAAAAAAAAAAAATAATCTGTAAAAGGTTTGAAATGCATTTCTTTCTTGGAGATTTTTTTGTTTTAATTCCAAACTAATGGAATAATATTTCTAATACTTTGATCTTTCCTCTGAATAATAAAAAATTTCACAATAAAACTTTGTTTTTATTAAGTTTGGGATATTTTTTCATCATGTATGCTTTTTTTTGTGAATCTTTGGAGGTACCCTTCAATGATACACAATATGTAAGGTTCAAAATAAATTTTTGAAAATTAAAAATCTTTCTTAAAGCTTTTATTTTAGCTTTAATTTCAAGCTAATGTATTATCTCTAAAAAAAAAAAAAAAAAAAAAAAGACAATTATCTGATTTGTGCAAGAATTTCCAAATGAATGTTTTTTTAACTGCAAAAATGACGTTAAAATTTCCTAAGTATTTATCTTTGGTCCCCCCGCTAATGTAGGAAAAAGATTTAACAAAAATTTCGAACATTCTAAAAAATATTAAAACACTATAAATAATCAAAAATACTTTGTTGGTCTTTTTTTTTCTTTTTTAATATTTTTTTTTCGTAATGGTATGTCCTTTTTCAGCGAATTTGTGGTGGGGGGAATACTAATTTTTCAAATAAAATACAACCACAATAAAAATAAAATCCACTTTTTTTTTTAGAAAGTCCGTGGAGGCAGCTAAATATTTTTACATCCAAGAATTAACAATAACATTCATGACTCATAACAAAAATTAAGTAAAATAATTACATTTTTTTTTTTTTTTTTTTACTTTTCAATGGAATGCCAGTTCAAATTATCTAAAATTAAAAACTCGTGACAGGTAATGAGAAAAACTAAATGAAGTAGCATGCATTTATTTCAGCAGAGATTAACTTGACTCGATCATTTTAGATCGGCAATTAGAGGTTCAGTTTTGTTTAGAAATAAGTATCAAAAATGTAATTGTAAAAGTAAAACTAAAAAGTGTACTGTGTAGTGTATGTAAAGTGTAAAAATGAGCCATATTTTTATGCCCGTTTACGCAAGAAAAACTGCATAAAAAGACAAACTAGGAAGAGAAAAATGTCAAAACATTCAATAAAAATAGTTATTTTTTAATTTACGAAATCATTTTTTAATAGTGGCGCAGAATGAGAATAATACACTTTCGCTGTCATATTTGCTTTGCATAAAACGAGTACAAAAGCAAGGATCAGTTTTTTTTTAAAGTCACATGAAATTGAACAAGATAGATCAACTGATTTTTTTCCCAAAGACAAAAATGAAAAGTTCCGAAAAAAATGAATGTCATTTTAACAAAACAAAACGAAGTATAACTAGAAAAAAAAGTATTTTCAATCATACAAAAAGAAATTTCTTCGGTTAACCAAAAATCATAAATCTCTTTTATGTACTAATTTAATTTTTTTTATACTCAGAAAATAAAGTGATAGGTTTATAACTCAAGTAAAAGTAAGAAAAAAATTAGTTTTTAAATGTTGAGTACTATTGCAGGAGAAAAAAAACTATTATTAACTTACCGTGCACAAGCCAAAGCTACAAGTGCAGATGCAGCATTTACACGTTCACTTTGTTTACTGACTGAAGACATATAGGTATCCAATTCAGGACGTTTTTGCTGGTGAGAATATCTTTCCGATTTTTGAGTAGGTTGGCTAGATTTTGCCTCCAGCCAATTACATAACAGCTGCTCCAGTCCTTTCATGCAGTCTGTAGGTTCCTTAGAAAGGCTAAAAGGAGGACAATCTTTTTAGACACTCAAGTAATACACTTGCAGAAACACTGCATAAATCTGGATCATTTCGACTCATAGATTCAAGAAGTGGTAATACAAGTAATAAGCTGATCCTAGTAGAAAACGAAGCCTGTTCAATGTCTTTAAGACTACCTTGTTTTTTCCATACTGTGGCATCGTCAGAGCCTTCTCTATCTGTTTGTTGGTCGTAAATGGACGCAGCAACCTGGCGTTGAGCATTCCAAAAACCGCAAAGTGCATTCAGCCGGTATTCAAGAAGTCTGGAGTACGCGTTGTTCCGAGTACCACAAATTGACATAATGTGTTCGCTCAGTTCAGCCGGAGTTTTTGTATCCAGGGTAACCACTTCGTGCTCGCCGCTATCTCTAACGTTATTAACATCTTGAGGAAGCTCAACAATGTCTGATAGACGAAGTAGACCATCATGAAGAAAAAGTGTTTCTTCAGTGATGGACAACCACTGGGAGAGATCTTGTTCTTGACTGTTACAAGCATTACTGCCAGCACTGATACCAATGCTAATGCTACCATTACCAGCGCTGCTAACTCCGCTGTTTGGTGCACTAGTGGTACCGTTATGTTGTGTACTTATGTTATTCATCATCAAGCAAAAATTATGATTTAAAAAAAAAAGTTATCACAGGGATAAAGACAAGGAAGGTAAATACAAGATGTGAATTTAAAAACATCTGTTTGGATATAAACGATAGATTTCGAAAAACAAAAAAATAAAATTATTATAAGTTAATTGTATCATGTGTTGATTTAATTTGCTTTAAATATAAAAAAAAATGTGTTCAACACTAAACACTAAAAACAGAAATGAGACAACTTGCCATTAATTTCTTGTTAGCAACAAGCAACTAGCTTTTGCTGATAAATGTTCAAAGTAATCTCAACATTATAATAACCGGTAGAATACATTAATAAAAGTCTTTTCAAAACATGCAAACATGTTCATGCATTTTTCGAGGACCATTTCACATAAACTGCAAACCTCCCACCAAATCCTCTAGAACTGAAAAGATCGAGGTGATAGCTGCTACCCAATATGTCTTCCATATTTATGACGTCACGGCAGTAACAACAATAGTGTCAAAAGAGTAATGATCCAAACTTTTTCAATATATATAAAATTTGAATAGCTAACAGTAAAAAAAAATAAATAACTGAACTTCTCAAAAAAAAAAACTTATTTTAAATACAATGATTAAGTCCTTTTCATTTCGTTATACTTGTTTTGACGGGACGTTAGTAACATGGAGTCGACATGAAACTGAGAGTCGTAAATAAGCTTAGTTTAAACGGTGTTAAAATGAAATATTCCCCCCTTTTCAGTTGTACCACCAACATGAATAGAAACAAGTAAATAACTTAGCTAAGGAACACGATGTTACAAAACATATATACACAATATTAAGTTATATTTTAATTTTATGCTAAAAAAAATCTTACTTAACTCAAGCATAACGTAAAAAATAAAAACCGTTGAATTATAGTCATTAGTAAATACGTGTTTTAGAAAAAATAATTGTACAATTAAAATTTCATCTGCTGAATTGGAAAAAAACTCCAATTCATTATTTTAAGAAATAAATGTTTGTAATCTTTAGCAAACTACTTACTGTTTTAATATAATGAATACTACTGAATTAAGGTTAAATTGCTTGCACAACACCGAATTAAAGCGTTGGTTAAATTAAATTTTTAAACTTTTTTAAAAACATATTGAGTTCCCTGGCAGTTGGGAGTTCAATCTCTGCGTCTATTAGTGTTGAAAGCTGAAAAGTCACATACTCTGATTTTGAGTGGAAGAAACGAACAGGCAACACAAGGGTGAATAAAACTAAGGAGGAGTAACTGATACGAAGTATCTCCAAAAACTGGAAAACGAAATTGAAAACTACTCCCGTAAATAAGGGATGAGTATTTCATAGCAAAAAAAATGAAAATGTCGCACAAAGCAAAAAAATGGGGAAGACTGGTCATCACTGTTCTTAACTTTAACTTACTAGTTACATACACTAATTCAGTCACACTTTTGTTTGTGTTTTCTTCACTTTTTTTACAACCTGCTGTGGAGCGAAGACAGAAATAAACACCAAGACAGTCAAACACCAAATAACAAAAATGGTTTGAGTCGGTGGGTTGAGCATTGTTCCAGTTAAAAAGATTAATGCTTCAAAAATAAATGTTTAACATTTTCCAACCAACGGGTCGCGTTCCTACCAACAATAAAAACATGCTTCGTGATCCCTTTGAAGGGTATTTAAGCAAAAAGTTTCCAGATAGACAAACAAAAAAAAGGAGACAACTGGCAACAAACAGCAACAGGTCACGATGCTCGACTTTCCTTTACACGTTCACCCGTCTACCAAGCAACGAAACACTTACACTTTCCTCCACACTTTTCACTCGCCTCTTCTTTCTCACACATGTCTGAAGAAATCATATATTTTCATCTTAGAAAACAGCTATCCACTGGGCTTAGGGTGTAAAGATAAGTTATACGAGACCGGCCGCTGAAAAGTCGAAACAATACAAAGATGACACGAGACGTGGTAAACTTAACTTTTATTTAAACACTCCATATATCCATCTTGCTCCCAGCATTCCTTAGTGGGACCAGAAGTCTTACAATCATCATCATAATCAACATTATTGATGTTGTTATAACATCCCCTTCCTAAGTTAATTTATTTTTCTTTATTAATTTATTTCTAACTTTTCCAAATTACAAAATAAATAATTACAAATCGAAGTTTGTTTTGATTACAGTCCAAGGGCGATAACTCACTCACATTTTTTTTCTTTTCAATTCTGTTTTTTTTTTTTTTTGTCTCCGTCGCTGATTAGTATGCATTTCCTCTCAGCTCTATTTTAGGTCTGGTTGGATTATAGTATGATAGAATTGGCGTTTAAGTTAGTAATTCCTTTACTCATTTAAAGAATTCTCTAGTGGGTAATCCACACAAATATAGCGTCCATTTATAATAATTCCATCATTGGTTGTATTATTTCAGACAAGTTCGGTAAGAATTTTTCCTAAGTATCTAAATGTTGAGTGTAACGGAAGTTAATCCTTACACAAATAGGAACAGAGTTGAAGCCCTTGGGGACGACGACCCGGATGTACTGTAATGACGTCGTAAATAAACTCACAGTTGGATTATAATCTGTTTTCGTCTTATCATTCTTCTTAACACAAGCATCATGTAACATGGTGACAGCTGTCTATTGGACTTTGATTTTAATGTCTGGGGACGTTATTTCTGCCTGAAACTCCCAAGTAAGAAGTATTTCATCTGTTATCGTCGAATGTTTTCTCTTGTGTAATAGCGAACTCATCTCTCAACGTGTGCAGTTATATCACGAACTTGTTTGGTCCTATCTGCAAGAAAAATTTGACGTTTAGTCTCTCATCTAGCAATGAATCAGGTACCCATGCCATTGCGGTTGGTGTTAAAGGTTTACACATAACATCCCCTTACGCCTTTTTTTTTTTTTTGTTTCTAACAAAGCTGAAGCGTGGAAACTATTTCGCAAACGGTGGATTAAAATTATACTCTCTTGTCTGGACTATATGAAAAGCGGAGGGAAATTCAAGTGGCTATATTTGAAAATTGCCTTGATGACGACGTCCTGAAAATATATCAAGGTATGCTTTTCACAACAGATGAATCTGAACGGACTGTCGCAGTAATTATAGATGCTTTGGTGGAATATACGATCGGTTCTACCAACGAAACCTACAAACGTTTTCTGTTTCGACAACGAAAACTGTAGCGGACCGTGGGTTTACGTGTTATTAGAAGAAGGTCCACTACAAGAACATGGCGGACTCAGAGATTGAATCCACCATAAAGAAAACCAACAAACAAGATATATATATATATATATATATATATATACAAGATGCATATATATTGAAGAACAAAATTTACAATGGACATAGACATTAACATTTAAGTTTGTATGTGAACGTAAAGAGTTTGTATTTTGGTGAATGTTTGTACGTACGTGTATGTGTGTATAATGTTCATGGCGTCTCCCACAAGTGGGAAGACGTAATCTTCTGCGAGAGCTTACATTGTAGCTGTGTTCGCTGAAAATAAAGAAATGAAATAGAGGATGAGGCAAGAAATCGCCCAGTATTTATAGTGGAGGGAGAGCGTGCCCTAGTGAACAATTAAGAAATTAAAGAGGAGTTAATCCCCGACAATACCCCTCTCAGTTTGAAAGTTGCAGGAACGAAAACTTTCAATATGTAAAAAGTTATAAACTGAATAGAGAAAGTGTCCAAAATGGTTGACGCATGTTGAAGGCGAAGACGTGATTTCTGAAATGTTATCAGATGAAAAAGTCATGAAAGTATGTGCATTGTCATGGTGCTGAAATTATATTTGGAGTGAATGCATAGCACAGTCTGAATGAATATGTATCGACGAAGTGTACACGTGTCTTCAGGGTGAATTGCTGTTAGCCGACGCTGTTGTGTTTAAATGCCTACTTTAATTCTAATGCTCCGTGTAGTTCAGTAAGTCGAGATGCGTATTCGAGTAGTGTACTGTAGAACGTCGTGGCGAAGTTGAAAATTATTTAGTGAATTTCGTCAGCAAATTTTTATGTGGAAGTTGCATCTCGTAGAATGTATTTCACGACAGTGGGTCGTCCGAAGAATGCGTCGCTTAGAATTTAATTCTGGACAATGAGTCGTCCGAAGAATATTTCACATTTAATCTCTTCAGCGTAGAAAACTTTTGTACATTAAAGGCATGGTAGGCAATGTTGAAATGTTGATAAGCAGTTGTGTGAAATGTCGCATGTGGTGTAGAATATATGAAAAGTTCATGGAAGTTTTGAATATTGTCCTTATGAACTGAAAAGAAAAGGTGTAGGAAATGTGGTTGAGATGCGTGTTAAAACGTTTCGACGAAATGTTCTCGTGTCAAAGGTTGGACTGGTCGTGTCGACGGTATGATTGAGATGCAGACGTTTCGGTCGGGTTGGCGGTTTGGAGTTGAGGTCAACGATGCGATGCTGAGGTGCGTTCGTTCCGGTCGTGTCGACGATTGGACGTTGAGTTCGACGACGCGATGCTGAGGTGAGTTCGTGCTGGTCGTGTCGACGGTTGGACGTTGAGGTGCAGTGACGAGGTGCTGAGGTGAGGTGTGTACGTTCCGGTCGTGTCGACAGTTGAAAGTTGAGGTGTAGGCATTGCTGGTTGAGGAGGTCGGTTTCGAAACCACCGTAGTAATTACATCCGATAGTATACAGGAAAGGTTGGTCGTTGCAGAGTGAAGATAAAGTCATCTTTGAGATGTGGTGTTGCACTCTCTGGAAAGTATGTGTAAATGTGAGTTTGTACATATATGCAGTCTTGTGTTTCTGTTAGCAGGAGTTACAAAATAAATCACGTTGGAAGGTCACCAATCTTTAGCGGACCGTGGGTTTACGTGTTGTTAAATTAGGAACACGTATGTTTATTCATGCTAGAAGAAGGTCCACTACAAGAAATGGCGAACACAGAGATTGAATCCACCATAAAGAAATGTAAAGAAAAACCAGCAAGACCGATGTATATATACAACAAGTATATGTATTAAAGAACAAAATTTACAATGGACATAGACATTAACATTTTGTATGTGAACGTAAAGAGTTTGTATTTTGGTGAATGTTCGTACGTACGCGTATATGTGTATAATGTTCATGGCGTCTCCCACAAATCGGAAGACACAATTTTCTGCGAGAAATTACATTGTAGATGTGTTCGCTGAAAATGAAGAAAAAAAAAGTGGATGAGGCAAGAAATCGCCCAGTATTTATAGTGTAGGGGGAGCGTGCCCTAGTGAACAATTAGGAAATTAAGGAGGAGTTAACTCCAACAAAACAAAGTGAGGGTGAATCCTTCGACAATTTTCTCATTAATTTGCAAGTTCTATCCAATAACATGCCATTTTTGTAACAAGTACCGAGACTCCATGATAAAGGACCGAATTGTTACTGGTATAAGGGACCATGACACAAGACAAAACCTACTGAAAATACAAGGCTTGATCTTCAGATGGCAATAGACATTTGTAGAGCAACGGAGAAAGCTGCTGCACAGAGCCTAGGGATGAGGACTGAATCAACCCATATTCATGAGATGAAGGTAGCTGAAGAAAAGAAGTATGCATCACACCAAGGATGCTAATATCGTGGTTTCTACCACACTCCCAGTCGGAACAAATGTCTTACATATGGAAAGACTTGCAATGCATGCAATGGAAAATTTTCGGTTCAGATACTCTAACCTAGGACCGAAGACAACCAGAAAAAAAAGCAATGAAGCAAAACGAAAGGGAAACAAGGAAGTTCACAACGGCCCCATATACACTACGGGGACACAGCCTCAGATGAGGACAGTGATGAACACGGACAGTGGGTGAATGTTGTCTCTTCAAAAAAGAACAACAAAGATGCTAAGTGCATGATGTTACTAAAAAAGAAGTGGTGGTATTCCAGATTGACACTGGAGCGTCTGTTAACACGTCCCCGAAAGTAATGCGAAAGACATCAGGCCGTACCAAGGAGTCCTAACAATGTGGAAAAAGTTATTGGTGAAACTACTAGGCGTGTGTCGACAGGTTATCAAAACCCAAAGAACAACAAAAAGTACACGGTGAACTTCCTGATCTTCAAAGATGAGCAATGTCAATTCCTGTTTGGGCTTCGAGCATGTGAACAGATGGGTGTTGTTGCCATAAAAACGATAACTTTCACCGCATTTCGGCTATAGCGGTGGAACAGGAGTTCAAATGTGTCTAGTGGCAAACTTAGCGAGTTACCCGGAGTTGCATCATTGCAGTTTAATCCTGATGCCATCCCAGCTGTGATGGCAAATAGAAGAGTGCCTTTTCAGTCCGGCCTCAATTAAAGACAGAATTGAGGAGTTTAACTAAATTGAGTGTCATTGAACCCGTAGACAATCATACATCACGGGTTAGTCAACTGGTTATAACTAAAAATAAACATGGTTCCCTGAGAATATTTCTGGATCCCCATGAGCTCAATAAAGCTTTTATCCGGGAATACTACACCATCCCTATCCAGGAAGACGGACTCCATGACATGAAAGATGCCAGAATTTTTACCAAGGCAGACCTATCTTCAAGATATTAGCATATAAAGCTTGATAACGAGTCCAGTGACCTTCCAGATATGTTTTGGGTGTTTCCGTTGGTTGAGATTGCGATTTAGACTGAACTCTGCTTCAGAAAACCTTTCAGAGGAAAATCCTTGAGCACTTTTAGGACTTAGAAGAGACGGCGATCATCGTTGATGACATAATGGTATTCAGTACTAATTAGGAAGAGCATGATAAACGGGTACAGGCACTTTTTGAAAGATATCAGACAACGGGAGTCAAACTCAACCCTACAAAATTTCAGATGGGATTGTATGCCATTATCTTCATGGGACACAGGATCACAAGCAAAGAGGTAGACCCAGAGAAAGTTTGTGCAATCCGGAACATGGATACCCTGGAAGATTCCTGAGGATGGTTAATTATGTGGGCAAATGTATCCCCACTTAACCTCCATCATCAAGCCTCTTCAGGGCCCCATAAAAAAGCAGGCAACATGGATGTGATCCGAATCACAACAAGTCGCATTTGACTCAGTGAAGAAATTGATCAGTAGGGCACCAATACTTGCCTACTCTAATCCACATGAGGATTTGATACTGGAAAATGATGCCAATGAATATGGCCTGGGAGCAGCCGTGAAGCAAAAAGAGAGACCTGGTGCATATGCAAGTCGTTCACGCTCGGGCACGGAACGACGTTATGTACAAATAGAAAAAGAAATGCTGGTAATGGTCTATGGACTGGAGAAATTTAACCACTACACACATGGAAGACGTGAAGGTTTTGACAATGCATAAACCTCTAGCGTTAATTTGTGCAAAGCCACTATCAAAAGCACCTAAAAGGCTGTAAAATCTACTGATCAGGACACAGCAGTATAACTTCTCGTTACACTACAGACCCAGTAAGAAAACTCCACTGGCGGATGCCCTTTCTTGTGCACTAACAGTCAGGCCATTAAAAGAACTGCTGATGGTGAACAATCTGACACTGCTTCCAATTCAAGACCATAGGTTGACACAGATACACGACTGAGGACGTAACAATGATATTGCTAGCCACAATTACTGCCAAGGGGTGACCCATTGAGAGGAGATACCTGCCTGACAACATCAAACCATTTTTGACTATCGGGATGAGTTGACAGTACAGGACAGGTTATTCCTGCGTGGACAAAGAGTTATAATTCTGTGGACATGACAGTGAGACTAACCTTAGCTCTCGACATAAGAGGGTTCGTTTGTGTCTGGCGTGCAGGGCAGTAATTGGTCCGAAGGAAGAAACACCACCATTACGGTGAGTCGGACTTATGGGAAACGCGATCTTGTAGCCGCGAGAATTGGCGAGAGGTGAACTTGGCCGTATGCAAATTGGTTGGTGTTCGCTGGCATAAATGTGACGGCGGGAGACCGCTCGACAGAGTTGTGTGTAGCGAACTACGAGGCGGTGTTGGAATAATTGAGTGCAAAGATCTGTGGAGTTTTGTAGCTAGATTGTTTTGAGCAACCTGTCTTGAAGCTGAGGAGTTTTCTTTCTTCCGGAAGTAGGCGGTGCCGGGCCAACCCGTTCCCTTCCTATTGTTTGGACCTAATTTTACTACAAATTCCTAGTGCCATGCGTCAAGAAATGAAGCCGAAGGCTTGTGTTAGCCATTTGGGTATCAATACATGTCCGCGGAGGGCAAAAACCTTCTGTTTTGGCCAGGTATGTTAGCTGAGATTAGACAGTATGTGGAGGCTACATGTGCAACATTCTCGGATCGCCAACCAACAGAACCCCAAGTAGTCATTGTCGTTCTAGAAAGGCCCTGGAAAAAAAGTGGCAACTGACCTCATGACGTGGGGCGAAAATGAATATTTAATCACTGTGGACACTCATAGCAACTTCATTGAAGTTGATCATCTAGTTGAACTAACATTAATTGCAATGATTGAGTAACTTAAGAGCCATTTCGCACGCTAGGGCATACTTGATGTTGTGTTCTCTTACAACATGACCCAGTTCATATCCTACCATTTCAAGAAGTTTGTAAAGGTATGGATGTTTCGACATGAAACCATATCGCCAGGTAACAGCCAAGCTAATGGAACAGCAGAGGAGCAGTCAAATACGTTTTATTTTTTCTCCATTCTTTTGTATCTGCAACACGTACTTTTGTGTCCTATTCTCCCACATTTATAGCATTTTTGATCTTGAAGAAACAATCACTTTTAAAATGGTTACCTCCACAACCATAGCAAGTATTAGGTATTGAGAGGGGGTTATAGTATCTCTTTTTTATTGTTCTGTTAGTCGTTGAAAAATGTTTGTAGTTTTTCTATTAGATAGTCGGACATTATGTACCTGTGAATTGTCTTTTTCTCAATCTTTGCGGTAAAGAGTTTCAAATTCACAATACATTGACACTCATTGGCTATTTTCTGGAGAGTTAATTTAGAATCCATTTCTAATTTAGCAAGTGCCCTGGATCTTATCTCCACATCCTTATTAGAAGTTAAACCCTGTACGAATGTCAGGCATTTAAATAAATCAGGGGTTAATTCATTTAACTTGAACTTTTCACATTCTTGATTCATGACTCCTGCATAAGTGACAAAATCTTCATTGTCGGATTTTACCAAGTTAAGACATTGCCCTCGTTTATTAAATAATGAACTCCTGTCACCAACAATCTCATCAAATTTTATCTCTCCTGTTTTTTTTCGGCAAAATATAACTTACATATTTTTTCATGTTCAGGGGGGACAATTTCTTTAATAATAACCGAATTTTCTTTTCATCATTCCAATGCGAACAATCCCTTTTGAAGATCCCTTCGTGTCTTCTATAATAAACTGAAAAAGTTACACTTCATCTGGATTGTACACAAATTCACCGATTGAATTAACAACAACATTTGGAGTGAATGAATTTGAAGTTTTCCTTCCATCGTTTTGGTAAATAACTAAAAAAAAACTTCTGTTGTTGTAGTTGTAATTACTGTTCATGTTGTTTGTTTTGTTGCCGCAATTGTTGTTCTTGTTGTAGCTTTTGTTGCTGCAACGTTTGAACCATGATAGCTTTCAATTCTTCCATTCCGCTGTGCTCTGCTGAATATTTTGTAAATTGTTTTTCCTCGTGTAAATTGAATGAATCCTCATGTAATTTCAACGAATCCTCGTTTTGTGATGTTGTTGGAACCCCCGAGCGGCCCCGTATCACACTGGGGTGAACGAGGTCACAAGAGGCCCGCTAACATTTTTGAAGACGTTAAATCTGACGGTGAAACAATATAGACGACAGAACGAGGATATGTATGATAAACGCTAATTTATTCAGGGAAAAAAAAGGAAATAAAGATGGTCGGAACGGTGGAGGTGCAGAAGTTTTAGTGCAGGCATTGATGGTCGAGGTTGGTGTTCGTAGTTGCCAGGATGATCGCTGTTGGTTGTTGTTGATGTTGGTTGTTGTTGGATGATGTTGTTGGGATGATTGATGTTGGAGTTGAAGTTGATGTTGGAGTTGAAGTTGGTTGTTGGCAGGATCATCGCTGTTGATTGCTGCAGTTGATGTTGGTTGTTGGCAGGATCATCGTTGTTGGGGTTGAAGCTGATGTGGGTTGTTGCCAGGATCACCGTTGTTGATTGTCGAAGTTGATCGTTGCCGGGATGATCGCTGTTGTTGAAGCTGGTCGTTGCCGGGGTGATCGCTGTTGGTTGTTGCAGTTGGAGTTGATGTTGGCCGGGATGATCGCTGTTGGTTGTTGCAGTTGGTTGTTGGCAGGATCATCGCTGTTGGTTGTTGAAGTTGATCGTTGCCGGGATAATCACTGTTGTTGAAGCTGGTCGTTGCCGGGATGCCACTTGTTGGTTTTTGTCGTTGCCAACTTGACGTGTTGTTGGTCGTTGCCGGGGTGCCAACTTGACGTGTTGGGAAGGAAAGAAGAGCTGGCGTTGTTCGGGCATGTCACAGGTCTGGTGCAGGCGTTGCGTGTTTGCCGGTCGAGTCAATATTAGTAACCTCCCGTATTAATTACTAACATAGTGTACGGGAAAGGTTAAGGACGACGTGCAAGCAGCCAGTAGGGACGGAATGCCGATAGTCAAACAGGAGCCAGGGAATAGTAGGCGGAGGAGAGAGAGAAAGGAAAGTTTCCAACTATCGTCATGTTGGCAGAAAAAAAATGGGAGCGTAACTTGATACACAGCCCGGTGATCGACGTCCCTGTCCAACGAAGGCCAAGGGGCTGCGTATCCGACCGTTTCAGTCGCCGAACGCCTTCTTGGATTTAGTGAGAAGGGCTGTCTTGTGATAAGAGAGACCAGCAAGTGAAATTGGATAAGCTAACAGTAAAGGCTCTATAATAAAATATGACGAGGTTAGCTAAAGAGAACTAAGGCCTAAAAATGACTAGCAGTATATTACAACTAGGTTTGTAATATAACTTAACTAAAAGGGGGATTTGCTAGTCTCTCCCACGGGTTAACAGTGTATAGGGAGCATGAATGAGAGGTCAAGGTCGAAATGACCTGTTCCTCTGCCGGTTCAAGGATCGAAGGAGGAGGTAACCTCGACAATGTCAACGAACACTCGTTGCCACTTTTGTAATGTCAACGAATACTCCTTGTCCCTTTCGTAATGCTCGTTGTAGTAGATACTTTGTAATCGCAAATACAACTATAGTAACGCCGTTGAACAATACTGGTGTCCGAGGCTTTCGAATAACACTCACACTAATAGTATTTACTCGATAATACTCGCTCGAAAAGTAACCACCGAATAGTGATCCGAATAGTAATCCGTATATTGATCCTAATAATAATTCGTATAGTTAGACGCCGCGCTAATTCCTATATATACATTTCCTTTACCATCATGTGGATTACTTATTCAAAATGGGATCGCCTATGTTTGCTCTCTGGTGATCTGTGTTCAAACTCCAGTGTCGGCAGCGACACTTTATTCTCATATAACAATATCAAAACTCCTTTCAAATATACTGACAAAGTGCGTCACTCTGCAAAGCATTATATAAAAACCACCGAAAAACCAACCAATTCTACGCCGCGAAATCCTGAGAAATATAAAATTGCAAAAACAGAATTTTTTTACTAACGTTCACCCAATACAAGCCCCAATGGCCATTCAAGGTAGATGTTTACTCTGTGGAGTTGTATTAGCATAAGAAATGGCAAGATAAAAGGAAAGATAGACTGTTAATACTAGATTTGAAGTTGCTGAAGTTAAGGAATAAAATTTCAAAGTTCAGTCGGAGATTTTAGAAGTATAGAGATGAAGTAAACTTTAGAAGGAACCGGAAACCCAATCTTAAACCGGAAACAAGGGATGAACCTCTACTTCTGTTAAAAAAAATTATGGGAAGAGTATGACCTTATCTACTCCTATTGGGAGAGAACAATGAGTGAAAAACAATTCAGAGATCAGGCGGAGATTTTAGAAGCATAGAGTTGGAAATAGACTTTAGAAGGAATCAGAAACCCAGTCCTAAACAGGAAACATGGGTTAAACTTCTACCCCTGTTCAAAAAACTGGGGAAGAATATGAACAGGCGGATACATTAGTATAGATTTGAACCAGAAAGGAGTGTGAATCAGATGATAGGCGAATCTATTTACTCCTATTGGAGGAGAGAAAAGAGAAAAAATAATAATTAGTGAATAAAATTTCGGCTTCCAGTCGGAGAAAGTAGACTTTAGAAAGAACCGGAAATCCAATCAGTAAAAGTAAATAAACAGTAAATAAAATTACGAAGACGAGCTCTGAATATATGCATTAGGGTAGAGTAAGTTATGGAACAGACAGTATGATATTATTTATTAAGTTTTAACTTACTATTAGTTCAAATATCTTCTATCAGAACAAAATCGAGCAGGGAATTAATACTATTTAATACTATTTATGGCGAGATATATGCTCAGATAAATTAAAATTTTGGTCAGACTGTATAGGCTAACAAAAGATGATCACAAGTCAAAATATATCTATACCCATTTAAAAATGAATGCACATAAATAAAATCAAAACAAAATAAAGTTAGGAAAACTATATAAGAAAACATCTCTGATCTCTCTTTCAGTGAATATCATCACTCGACCGAACACATGTTAAAATTCTGTATAATATATCCATCCATTAAGCTCATGTTCATCACCACTGTACATGGTACCAAAACCAGACATCACTGCCTCGCGTCCATGCAGAGGTTTCCATTTATATTAATGCAGCCAGAACAGCAGATAGGTATCCGATCCCACACATCCATGATTTTACCATGAGCTTACAAAGGGACAGGATTTTACAAAATTGGATTTAATAAAGGCCTATTATCAAATCCCAGTGGAAGAAGAAGACATACCCAAAACAGATATGACCATTCCCTTTGGTTTATTTGAATTCCTTAGAATGCCATTCGATTTACGCAACACATCACAATCTTTCGAACGATTAATCGACGAAGTTTTACATGGTCTACCTTTTACTTTTGTATACATAGACGATGTCTTAATTGCGAGTGAAAATGAACAGGAATATTATGACCTCTTACACCAAGTCTTTGAAATGCTAGAATACTTCGGACTCGAAATAAACGTCGGCAATTGATTCTTTAAAGTCAACAAACCCTCGGACGGATATGAAATAGATGAAACGGTTATATCTCCTTCATCAGAGAAAATCATCGCAATACAATATTTGCCACAGACGACACCACTAAGACAAATAAATCGATTTATTGACTTGATTAATTATTATCGTCAATTTATATCGAAATCTTCAACAATGTTACTCCCTCTTACCAATTTACTAAAAAAAACAAGGGCAAAAATGCAAAAATCATATTTACATGGTCCTACTCTAGACAATTTCAATAATGTTAAAAATGCCAAAGCAAACTTTACAAAACTGAGTTATTTTAGTGGGGAACCAGACATTCGTTGTATATCATATTAGAAAGGGTGAAGCTAAACTGTTATAGTGGAACACACCTATTCTATAGTTAATAGACTCTCCCACCTATGATAAGTAGGAGTAGTAAAAGTAACGAGTGAGTCGCTCAGTCAGTCGATGCCGGACGACCGTTAGTCGGATACTAAAAGTATCAGCGACCACAACTAGATTTACTCTGTGTTATACCTATTATATCAAGTTCCTAACGTTTTGAACGTCGAACCTATTTTGGGACCGACTTAGTACAAAATACAAGCCTCCACTGTGAAATCACTCCATAACAAATCTGGCGACGAGGGGATTCGTACTTATACGGAGAAAAAAAATTCACCCGCCATAACAAATTTGGCCACGAGTATTCGAACTCATACGGAGGAAGAAAAATTTTCGTTCGCCACAGTATAATTTGGCGAAGGGATTCGGATTCATACGGTGGAAAAAAAAAAAAAAGTTCGCTCGCCGCAAATAATTTGGCCACAAGGATTCGGATTCAGTGGAAGAGGAAAAAATTGCGTTCGCCACAGTATTATTTGACGAAGGGATTCGAATTCATACGGTGGAAGAAAAAAAATTCGCCACAACATTATTTGATGACGAAATTCAAACTCATACGGAGGAAAAACAAGAAAAAAACTTGCTGACGAAAAAAATCAGTCGTATTCTCAACTGAGAAAAGAATTTTTTTTCTCGATAAGACAGTTTGCTCAAATAAGTCACGAATTGCAAATTGTAGGACCCCCTCTACAATCTTTTTTGCGAAGATGGAGGAATGCAAAAAATATATTCCAGGAATTTTTAAGTTCCAGTCGGAACAACAGATGACAATATTAGAGCAACAGAGAACATTCCAGATGCAGCTACAGGAGGAAACTTTTAATAGACAGATGCAGTTTCAACAAGAAATGGAACAGATGCATAGGGAGTTTCAAAACAAAATCTGGAAATAACTGAGAAGAGGAAAGAGAAAAATCTACAAAATGATTCTTTCCCAGAGAATACAATATGGAATTCAATTGAAAGATTTACGTACAGTCCAGATGAAGAGAGACAACTTTTGAGGAGTATTATAAGAAATACACAGACGTGTATAACGAGGACTGACATTCGTGGTCTGAAGGAAAGAAGGTTAGACTTCTTTTAAGCAAGTTAGGAACTGCTGTGCATAACAAATTGGTAAACTACATTTTACCGAAAAAAACTAGCGGGTTGACATTTACCGAGACGGTAAATATATTAAGTGAATTATTTAGTAAAAAGACATCTTTGTTTCACAAGAGGTGGAAATGTTTGAATCTGATAAAAGATGACGAACAAGACTATATAACGTACGCAGCCAATGTGAATAAGCATTGTAAAGAATTCAAGCTGGCAGAGTTAAGCGCTGACAATTTTAAGTGCTTAGTGTTTGTTCAAGTGCTGGTATCGGAAAGAGACGCAGAGTTGAGAAAATTAGTACTGACAAAGTTGGAAAATGAACCAAGGATTACGATACAGAAGTTGGCAGAAGACTGCACAAGATATGTTAGCGTAAAAGAAAGATTCGAAAAAGATAGAACAGTCTGGCGTTTCGCATGTAAAGGAAAATACGCTACAAAAAAGAAAGTCAGTGTACCAAAAATAAATTCTAAAATTGCGGATTATCAAACAAAAAGTGAAATACCAGAGAAAAATAAACGAAAACTCCCAAAGCCATGTTTTGCTTGCGGTGAACTTCACTGGTACAGATATTGCAATTTTAGGAATAAAAAATGTTTCAACTGTAAAAGAGTGGGTCATAAAAGCTCGCACCGCAGGTCAAAAAATAAAGACAATAAAATAAGAAAATTAAAGTCCGACGAGGTGAAAGATGGAATAACCAGAAAGTTTGTTACCGTCGAAATAAGTAATAAAAAAATAAAAATGCAACTCGACACTGGTTCCGACCTATCTATCATAAATTAATAGATACGTGGAAGAAGTTGGGGAAACCAACTTTAATGAAGACAAATAAAATCGCGAGGTCAGTGACGGGAGAAAAAATACAATTTATTGGAGAATTTGTTACAAACGTCACGTTACGTTAAAAAAAAAACGCGAAAAAGCTAAACTATTTGTCATAGAAAATACCACGAACTTACTTGGTACGAATTGGATAACAGAATTTCAATTATGGGATCTACCAATAAATTCTTTCTGTTACAAGGTTGAAAGTTTAAACTCAGAGGCCAAAAATTAGTACAGAAACTTAAGGGAACATTTTATGCTGTTTTTTCTCCAGGTTTGGGAACGTGTACCAAGATGGAGGCAAAATTCCAGCCAAAAGAAAACGCTCAGGCGGTATTCAAAAAGAAAAGGAATGTACTGTTTGCTTCAATTGAACAGATAGATAAAGAATTGGACAGATTAGAGAAAACCGGTGTATTTAAAAAAGTTGAATGGGTAACACCGACGATATACGTGAAAAACGAGCTCCAGAAAGTAAAGATGAAGCCGACACCGAGAAAAACTGGGGAGCGAGTTACCCACAGCCAAGGACATGCAGTATTATCAAATGATGTAAGTCAACTGAAGTCACCACTGAAAACGTTAAGAAGCACAAGATCAACAGAAGTGAAGCTAGAGGCTGAACAAATAGAACCACAAGAAGAACCTACAGAAACTGTGACTCCATCCTTAAGAAGCTCAAAGCGAAAGGTTGTTTCTGGTAACACTATGGAGGTACCAAAAAATAGAAAAGCGGATTGGCAATATGATGTACTTGGTGAAAGGCGAAAAATTCACGTGCAGTAACCAAATCAGCCGACGTTTTTCAGGCGTGGGTGACAGCGGTCCCGCGGAAGAAACGCCGATGGAGGTGATTTTCAATACGTTTGATCTAACAACGCCTGCAACAATTTTACCTGAGGTACGCCGATCCAGGAGAAAAAAGAAAGGCAACTGATCATTTAAAAGTGGATAAAAAACGTAGAAGATACGCTACGATGTTGCTAAAAAAAAAAAATTTTTTTTTTTTTTTGTTGTTTTTTCTTCCTATTACCTGTAAAAAAAAAAAAAAATAAAGAAAACTGTTTACTCCTACGGAGTAAAGTTTTAGTGGGGGATGTTATAGTGGAACACACCTATTCTATAGTTAATAGACTCTCCCACTTATAATAAGTAGGAGTAGTAAGAGTAACGAGTGAGTCGCTCAGTGAGTTGGTCAGTCAGTCGATGCCGGACGACCGTTAGTCGGATACTAAAGTATCAGCGACCACAACTAGATTTACTCTGCGTTATACCTATTATATCAAGTTCAAACGTTTTGTAAGTCGAACCTATTTTAGGACCGACTTAGTACAAATACAAGCCTCCACTGTGAAATCACTCCATAACATAAACCCATTTTTTCTTTTTCTGTCAAGCTGAATACAATGCAAAATAAATACAGCACCTATTCAAGAAAACGTCTGGCAATTAACCTGTCACTAAAACACTTTCGGCATATCTTGGAAGGTCAACATTTTGCCATATACACTGACTACAAGTGACTCACATACATCTTGCACAGTAACTCGGACAAATATTCAACACATGAGATGTGTCACCTTGATTACATTTCACAATTCATCGTACCACAAGCAATGAAAACAATTTAGCCGACACGTTTTCCAAATCAATAATTGCAACAATTCAAATGTGTTAAATTAAGAGGAATTTGCCGAAGAACAGAAGAAAGATTCTATTCGATTAAACTTTCAGAATGATACATCAATTCAGTTAGATTAATTACCCGTTTCTTTTCGGAGACATTTTTGTGATATGATGAAAAGTCATCCCCAATTTTATATACCATCAGCATTACGCTGACAACAAATCTTCCATCATTTTTCATAGTTTATCACACCCAGGGAGACGAGCTACAGCCAAACTCGTCAGTGACCGTTTCATTTGGACGAACATGCACAGGGATATTCAGCAATGGGCACAAAGCTTCAATAAATGTCAGAAACACAACATAGACATGCAAGATCACCATCAGGTCATTTCAACAAACCCGATGGAAGGTTTACTAAATTGCATATATTGATATTGTTGAACCCTTTCCCAATGCTAATGGATTTATCTACTTGCTAACAATACTGGATCGTTTTAGTAGGTGGCCTGTAACGTTCCCAATCAAGGAGATTTCAGCAGAAACCGTTGCCAGGAACATCCTGAAGCAAGAGATCACAATATATGGTGTAACTTTAGTCATTATAAGTGACAGAGGGACACAGTTTCAATCCGTGTTGTTCCAAGAATATGTAAACATGTTCGGTGTTAAACACATCAAAACTACTGCATAACACCCATGCGCTAATGTGTTCGTACAACGTTTACAGGCAACTAAAAACGGCTCTTGTAACGAAAATCAAATCATACAACTAGGTTGATAATTTACCACTCATACTGCTATCTATAAGAAACGTAATTAACGAAAACTTAGACTGTAAAACATCAGAAATGATTTTTGGTACTACCATGATTTTACCTGACCAATGCTTTGAGGCCGATCACACATCACGACCTGCAACATATAAGATATAATGAACTATAAAAAATTTTATTTTTTTACTAAATTCAAGATATTGTGCCATAGACAAAAACTTAGACTGGTAGGAATAGCAAAACATAATAGGCACGAAATTACAAAAGAAGAGGACCACTTCATAAAATTTAAAAAGGGAAAAACATTTATTTTACAATATTACAAAAAGAAATTATTGTTATGATATTTTGTTCAATTTAATTAAATCAAATTGTCTTGCATTGGCGCTTACGTTTTATAGCCTAGTCTAATGTGAGTTCTGAAATCATTTACAGGCTTTGTGACAGCCTTCTTCCTTGTTATCAGTGCAATATATTAACAGCTCAACCGGCTTTTTTTTTTACTTTTCCTCCAGTGCCGATATTGTTCTCTAGCGTGTGAATCACCGATAGCTCAGGATGTTGAAACGTGTAAGGGTTTTGGCAGTGTAACGTGGCTGTAAATCGAGGAATTTATTTATTTTTTGCTCTAATTTTTAGGTACTTTTAAAGTCTGTAGGTACTCAAGCTTGTTTTTTCTTTCCTTTTGTTCACGATCTGGTGTAACATAAATGAAGAGGGATACAACATGTACTTAGTAAGTTGAAATAAAGACGGCGAATTGCAATCTAATTTATTATCTATTATTATAATAACATTCTTAATACAAGGTTTACATATATCTACTTGCAAAAGACTGGGAACCAAAAACAATATGAATTTTGTACTTATCTGTTTAGTTTATCACGAGCCTGAAATAGTACGTCTTGTCACCGTAACTTCCAGTAGTAAAACTAGAAAAATTGATATTCCACCTAAGGATGTCTCGTACGGGTTTCGTCAGTTTACGTGACTGTTTTTTTTTTATTCTCTTGAATATTTATAATTAGTTTTTATTGCTATTTTTTTGTTGTTGTTTTTGGTTAAGTGGAGATAGCTTTCTTGTCTCGCTACAAACTGTTACAGACGGTAATATTTTTCCTCCAAATTTCACAAAGCAGGGTATTGTTTAAAAGAATACAAATTTATTTTCTTTGCGTTCAGGAAGGAACAATTTTGTGCAAAATAAAAGGATTTTTTTCGGAAAGTGAGTGGAAGATTAGACAACGTCACTTCTTTTATGCCAAATATTGAATAAGGGCTTACGTAAACAAACAAGACGCAAAACTCCCATAATGAAATTTGAAAGGAGCAAACATGTATTACAATAACAGACACAATTGAACAGAATACATTTTTCACAAATAAATTGGCACAAAATTTGCTTTTGTGGGCGCTTATTATTAAAGGCTAGATAACTAATTCAGAAAATAGAAATATGGCTTATAAAAGAGATAATTCTAATTTTGGTCGGTTTTCCGGGTGTAGATCCACTTTTTAAAGGCCACTTAATTCTCATTAGCTCGCGGCCTTATACAGTGTAACCCGGATATAAGAGAAACCCGGATATAAGAGAGATTTTCTCTGGTCCCAAATTAGAACCCGTGTTAATGTATATAAAATAGACCAAACCCAGGTATAAGATAAACCCGGATATAAGAGACTTCTTCTCCGGTCCCGACAACTTTCTTATATCCGTGTTACACTGTATCCTGGTTGTGAAAGCTTTCTAATTGGTTGGTTGAACTATCTGTTTTTCAGAATGGTGAAATTTTTGTCTTCTTGTTATTACTTGTTTATTGTCACTCTTTTGATTAAAAAAAAAATAAAAAAGTTTTTGAAATCTGAAAATTAAGTCACAAACTGTCTACCTTTATCCATTTTATTTCGGTGACATTTTCGAGACATTTTTAGTACGTTTAAAATGTTTCACATCAAATTTAGAACTTATTTTTTTTATTAACCGTCTGGATTTCTTTTTTAATTCTGTCTTTAAAACACTTCTCTTAAAACAAGTCTAATAATGTAGAGCAAGGAGATTTCTTATCCTAACAAAATTAGTCTAGTTATTCCAGGATAACAAAAACGAACGTAAAGATCCGATAATTTTTCTTTGTTGATGGCAGCCACACAAAGCGGTCTTGAGAGTGTATCTCGGTACATTATATCGTACTCATAACATCAAAATTATATCCGCCATCGCTAAATTTTGTCATTTTAAATTTTTTCCAAATCATTTCGTGTGGAACATAAAGTTTACAGCCTGATGATCTGTGATTATTGTGAACTTTCGTCCTGACAAATAGTGAGACCACTTTTTTTCCAAGTTACCACAAAGGATGGCTTGTTAATTTTAACACTTTCAGATCAAAACTGCTCTCCATTAATCATCCAAGAGACCTCTTTCTGCCTTCCATCAGCATAGATGATGCTGTGGGGTCACTTCTATCATACCAGCAGGGTTAGCCTAGTGTTCACGGGGATAAAAACATACACAGAAAACACACGCAGAAATAACACTAAAAGCGTGTTAAATTGTAATATAAAATCATATAAGTTTTGTGTACCGGTGTGCGTGTATGTGTGTGTGCGTGAGTGAGTGTGTGTGTGGTTACAAGTGTTTTAAGGTTTTTGTGATAAAATGAAGAAGTCACTTCGTGAGTAATGTTCCAAGAAGAAACGGACGTCTTGACCTCCCAACAGTTGTTAGCGAAAGAAAATGAATTTAGAGTTTTGGGCGTAAAGTCCGTTTTCAGACAGGAAAGGTTTCTGTTGCATTTTTTGGAGAACATTTATTATTTTGTTTTATTTAATTTATTTTAAACAAAGTTTTAATGTTATTTGTTTTATTTGATT
>CAHIKZ030004140.1:0-37500 GCA_903632075.3 Acanthosepion pharaonis
ACCAATACCACTGACCACCAAAACACTCTCACTTCAATGATGCAGCTACCAATACCACTGACCACCAAAACACTCACCATTTAAATGGTGCAGCTACCAATACCACTGACCACCAAAACACTCTAATTTAAATGATGCAGCTACCAATACCACTGACCACCAAACACTCTCACTTCACCATGACCATCAAAACACTCTCACCTTCAATGCAGCTACCAATACCACTGACCACCAAAACACTCTCTCAATTAAATGACCACCAAAAAACCTCTCACCTAATGCAGCTACCAATACCACTGACCACCAAAACACTCTAATTTCAACTGACCACCAAACACTCTCCTTCAATAATGCAGCTACCAATACCACTGACCACAAAAAACACTCTCACTTCAATGACGCAGCTACCAAATACCACTGACCACCAAAACACTCTCACTTCAATGATGCAGCTACCAATACCACTGACCAAAACATTCAAAATGCACTCTACCACTTAAATGATGCAGCTACCAATACCACTGACCACCAAAACACTCTCACTTCAATGACGCAGCTACCAATACCACTGACCACCAAAACACTCTCATTTCAATGATGCAGCTACCAATACCACTGACCACCAAAACACTCTAATTTAAATGATGCAGCTACCAATACCACTGACCACCAAAACACTCTCACTTCAATGATGCAGCTACCAATACCACTGACCATCAAAACACTCTCACTTCAATGACGCAGCTACCAATACCACTGACCACTTCAATGAAAAACACAATACCACTGACCACAAAAACACTCTCATTTCAATGATGCAGCAACCAATACCACTGACCACCAAAACATTCTCACTTCAATGATGCAGCTACCAATACCAGTGACCACCAAAACACTCTCACTTCAATGACGCAGCTACCAATACCACTGACCACCAAAACATTCTCACTTCAATGATGAGGCTACCAATACCACTGACCACAAAAACACTCTCATTTCAATGATGCAGCAACCAATACCACTGACCACCAAAACACACTCACTTCAATGATGCATCTACCAATACCACTGACCACCAAAACACTCTCAATTCAATGATGCAGCTACCAATACCACTGACCACCAAAACACTCTCACTTCAATGATGCAGCAACCAATACACTGACAAAACCTTTTAATTTCAAAACACCAATCTGGACCACCCTTCAATGATGCAGCTACCAATACCACTGACCACCAAAACACTCTCACTTTCAATACCACTGACCACCAAAACACTCAGCTACCAATACCACTGACCACCAAAACACTCTCATTTCAATGATGCAGCTACCAATACCACTGACCACCAAAAACCTTCAATGATCTACCAACACCACTTTCAATTCAATGATGCAGCTACCAATACCACTGACCACCAAAACACTCTCACTTCAATGACGCAGCTACCAATACCACTGACCACCAAAACACTCTCACTTCAATGACGCAGCTACCAATACCACTGACCACCAAAACATACTCACTTCAATGACGCAGCTACCAATACCACTGACCACCAAAACACTCTCACTTCAATGACGCAGCTACCAATACCACTGACCACCAAAACACTCTCACTTCAATGACACAGCTACCAATACCACTGACCACCAAAACACTCTCACTTCAATGACGCAGCTACCAATACCACTGACCACCAAAACACTCTCACTTCAATGATGCAGCTACCAATACCACTCCTTCAATGATGCAGCTACCACATACCACTGACCATCAAAACACTCTCACTTCAATGATGCAGCTACCAATACCACTGACCACCAAAAGCACCAATCTGACCACCAAAACACTTCAATGATGCAGCTACCAATACCACTGACCACCAAAACACTCTCACTTCAATGATGCAGCTACCAATACCACTGACCACCAAAACACTCTCACTTCAATGACGCAGCTACCAATACCACTGACCACCAAAACACTCTCATTTCAATGATGCAGCTACCAATACCACTGACCACCAAAACACTCTAATTTAAATGATGCAGCTACCAATACCACTGACCACCAAAACACTCTCACTTCAATGATGCAGCTACCAATACCACTGACCATCAAAACACTCTCACTTCAATGATGCAGCTACCAATACCACTGACCACCAAAACACTCTAATTTAAATGATGCAGCTACCAATACCACTGACCATCAAAACACTCTCACTTCAATGATGCAGCTACCAATACCACTGACCACCAAAACACTCTCACTTCAATGATGCAGCTACCAATACCACTGACCACCAAAACACTCTCACTTCAATGATGCAGCTACCAATACCACTGACCACCAAAACACTCTCACTTCAATGATGCAGCTACCAATACCACTGACCACCAAAAACTCTTATTTCAATGATGCAGCAACCAACACCACTGACCACCAAAAACAATTTAAATGATGCAGCTACCAATACCACTGACCACCAAAAACACTCTCACTTCAATGATGCAGCTACCAATACCACTGACCATCAAAACACAATGATCTCTTGACCACTTCAATGATGCAGCAACCAATACCAGCTAATGACGCAGCTACCAATACCACTGACCACCAAAACATACTCACTCAATTCAATACCACTGACCACCAAACACTCTCACTTAATGATGAGGCTACCAATACCACCACAAACATTCTCACTTCAATGATGCGGCAACCAATACCACTGACCACCAAAACACTCTCATTTCAATGATGACCACCAAAACACTCTCATTTTCATCTACCAATACCACTGACCACCAAAACACTCTAACTTCAATGATGCAGCTACCAATACCACTGACCAAAAAACTTCAACAGCTACCAACATTCTCCTTCAATGATGCAGCTACCAATACCACTGACCACCAAAACACTCTCATTTCAATGATGCAGCTACCAATACCACTGACCACCAAAACTCTCACTAATGATGCAGCAACCAATACCACTGACCACTAAAACATTCTCCTTCAATGATGCATTTCTATTACCACTCTCTCCACTTCAATGACGCAGCTACCCAATACCACTGACCACCAAAACACTCTCTTAATGATGAGGCTACCAATACCACTGGACCAAAACACTCTCATTTCAATGATGCAGCAACCAATACCACTGACCACAAAAACACTCTCACTTCAATGATGCAGCTACCAATACCACTGACCACCAAAACATCTCCTTCAATGATGCAGCTACCAATACCACTGACCACCAAAACAATCAATGATGCAGCAACCAATACCACTGACCACCAAAACACTCTCACTTCAATGATGCAGCTACCAATACCTGACCACCAAAAACACTCTCACTTCAATGATGCAGCTACCAATACCACTGACCACCAAAACACTCTCACTTCAATGACGCAGCTACCAATACCACTGACCACCAAAACCTCTCAATACCAATGATGAGGCTACCAAACCACTGACCACTAATTTCAAAAGCTACCAATACCTGACCACCAAAACTCTCTTCAATGATGCAGCTACCACTGACCACCAAAACACTCTCATTTCAACCAAACCACTGACCACCAAAACACTCTTCAATGATGCAGCTACCAATACCACTGACCACCAAAACACTCTCACTTCAATGATGCAGCTACCAATACCACTGACCACCAAAAACACTCTCACTTCAATGACGCAGCTACCAATAACACTGACCACAAAACACTCTCACTTCAATGATGCAGCTACCAATACCACTGACCACCAAACACTCTCATTTCAATGATGCAGCTACCAATACCACTGACCACCAAAACACTCTCACTTCAATGATGCAGCTACCAATACCACTGACCACCAAAACATTCTCTGCAGCTTGACCACCAAAACGACTTCAATGCAGCTACCAATACCACTGACCACCAAAACACTCTCATTTCAATGATGCAGCTACCAATACCACTGACCACCAAAACACTCTCATTTAAAATGATGCAGCTACCAATACCACTGACCACCAAAACACTCTCCATTTCAATGATGGCAGCTACCAATACCATGACCACCAAAACACTCTCACAATGATGCCACCAAAACTGTCCACCAAAACACTCTCACTTCAATGACGCAGCTACCAATACCACTGACCACCAAAACACTCTCACTTCAATGATGCAGCTACCAATACCACTGACCACCAAAACACTCTCACTTCAATGATGCAGCTACCAATACCACTGACCACCAAAACACTCTCACTTCAATGACGCAGCTACCAATACCTGTGACCACCAAAACACTCTCATTTCAATGACACCTACCAATACCACTGACCACCAAAACTCTCACTCTCACTTCAATGATGCAGCTACCAACCAAAACACCACTGACCACCAAAACACACTCACTTCAATGATGCATCTACCAATACCACTGACCACCAAAACACTCTCAATTCAATGATGCAGCTACCAATACCACTGACCACCAAAACACTCTCACTTCAATGATGCAGCAACCAATACCACTGACCACCAAAACACTCTCCCTTCAATGATGCAGCTACCAATACCACTGACCACCAAAACACTCTAATTTCAATGATGCAGCTACCAATACCACTGACCACCAAAACACTCTCACTTCAATGATGCAGCTACCAATACCACTGACCACCAAAACACTCTCACTTCAATGATGCAGCAACCAATACCACTGACCACCAAAACACTCTCACTTCAATGATGCAGCTACCAATACCACTGACCACCAAAACACTCTCACTTCAATGATGCAGCTACCAATACCACTGACCACCAAAACACTCTCACTTCAATGATGCAGCTACCAATACCACTGACCATGCAGCAAAAACACTGACCTCACTTCAATGATGCAGCTACCAATACCACTGACCACAAAAAACTCTCCCATTCTTCAATGATGCAGCTACCAATACCACTGACCACCAAAACACTCTCACTTCAATGATGCAGCTACCCACCACTGACCACAAAAACACTCTCATTTAAATGACCATACCAAACCACTGACCATCAAAACATTCTCCTTCAATGATGCAGCTACCAATACCACTGACCACCAAAAAAACACTCTCACTTTCAATGACGCAGCTCACCAAATACAATACACTGACCACCAAAACACTCTCACTTCAATGATGCAGCTACCAATACCACTGACCACCACCAAAACACTGACCACCAAATTTCTCACTTCAATGATGCAGCTACCAATACCACTGACCACCAAAACACTCTCAATTCATTTCAATGATGCAGCTACCAATACCACTGACCACCAAAACACTGACCACAAAACATTTTCAATGACGCAGCTACCAATACCACTGACCACCAAAACACTCTCAATTTCAATGATGCAGCTACCAATACCACTGACCACCAAAAACACTCTCATTTCAATGATGCAGCTACCAATACCACTGACCACAAAAACTCTCACTCAATGATGCAGCAAACCAATACCACTGACCACCAAAACACTTCTCACTTCAATGACCACCAAACTCTCCACTTCAAGATACCAATACCACTGACCACCAAAAAACTCTGACCACCAAAACCTCTCACTTCAATGATGCAGCAATTAACCAATCAATGACTGACCACCAAAAAATTCTCACTTCAATGATGCAGCTACCAATACCACTGACCACAAAACACTCTTCAAAAGCTACCAATCTCACTTCAATGATGCAGCAATACCACTGACCACCAAAACCTCTCACCAGCTACCAATGGACCACAAAAAACACTCTCATTTCAATGATGCAGCTACCAATACCACTGACCAGCAAACACTCTCACTTCAATGATGCAGCTACCAAATACCACTGACCACCAAAACACTCTCCTTCAATGATGCAGCTACCAATACCACTGACCACCAAAACACTCACTTCAATGACGCAGCTACCAATACCACTGACCACCAAAACACTCTCATTTCAATGATGCAGCTACCAATACCACTGACCACCAAAACACTCTCACTTCAATGATGCAGCTACCAATACCACTGACCACCACCAAACACTGACCACCAAAACTCTTCATTTCAATGACGCAGCTACCAATACCACTGACCACCAAAATTCTCATTTCAATGATGGCTACCAATACCTGACCACTGACCACCAAAAACTCTCTTCAATGATGCAGCACCAATACCAATGACCTACCAAAACACACTGACCATCAAAACACTCCCACTTCAATGATGCAGCTACCAATACCACTGACCACCAAAAACACTCTCATTTCAATGATGCAGCTACCAATACCACTGACCACCAAAACACTCTCACTTCAATGATGCAGCTACCAATACCACTGACCACCAAAACACTCTCACTTCAATGATGCAGCTACCAATACCACTGACCACCAAAAACACTCTCACTCTCACTTCAATGACGCAGCTACCAATACCACTGACCGCAAAACACTCACTTCAATGACGCAGCTACCTGACCACCAAAACATTTCACTTCAATGATGCAGCAACCAATACCATGCAGCAACCACACCACTGACCACCAAAACATTCTCACTTCAATGATGCATCTACCAATACCACTGACCACCAAAACACTCTCAATTCAATCGATTCAATGATGCAGCTACCAATGACCACTGACCACCAAAACACTCTCCCTTCAATGATGCAGCAACCAATACCACTGACCACCAAAAACACTCTCACTTCAATGATGCAGCTACCAATACCACTGACCAAAACACTCTCCACTTCAATGACGCAGCTACCAATACCACTGACCACCAAAACACTCTCCACTTCAATGACCACCAAAACACTCACCAGTAATGACGCAGCTACCAATACCACTGACCACCAAAAACTCTCACTTCAATGATGCAGCTACCAATACCACTGACCACCAAAACAACTTGATGCAGCTACCAATACCACTGACCACCTTTACCACTGACCAAACATACCAAAAAACTCTCACTTCAATGATGCAGCTACCAATACCACTGACCACCAAAACACTCTCACTTCAATGACGCAGCTACCAATACCACTGACCACCAAAACACTCTCACTTCAATGATGCAGCTACCAATACCACTGACCACCAAAACACTCTCACTTCAATGACGCAGCTACCAATACCACTGACCACCAAAAAACTTCAATGATGCAGCTACCAATACCACTGACCACCAAAACACTCTCACTTCAATGATGCAGCTACCAATACCACTGACCACCAAAACACTCTCACTTCAATGATGCAGCTACCAATACCACTGACCACCAAAACACTCTCACTTCAATGATGCAGCTACCAATACCACTGACCACCAAAACTCTCACTTCAATGATGCAGCTACCAATACCACTGACCACCAAAACACTCACTTCAATGATGCAGCTACCAATACCACTGACCACCAAAACACTCTCACTTCAATGATGCAGCTACCAATACCACTGACCACCAAAACACTCTCATTTCAATGATGCAGCTACCAATACCACTGACCACCAAAACCTCTCCTTCAATGATGCAGCTACCAATACCACTGACCACCAAAAACTCTCTCACTTCAATGATGCAGCTACCAAAACCACTGACCACAAAAACCTCTCACTTCAATGATGCAGCAAACCAATACCACTGACCACCAAAACACTCTCACTTCAATGATGCAGCTACCAAATGATGCAGCTACCAATACCACTGACCACCAAAACACTCTCACTTCAATGATGCAGCTACCAATACCACTGACCACCAAAACACTCCTCACTTCAATGATGCAGCTACCAATACCACTGACCACCTGACCACTTCAATGACGCAGCTACCAATACACTGACCACCAAAACAACTCACTTCAATGATGCAGCTACCAATACCACTGACCACCAAAACACTCTCACTTTAAATGATGCAGCTACCAATACCACTGACCACCAAAAACTCTCACTTCAATGATGCAGCTACCAATACCACTGACCACCAAAACACTCTCACTCTTCAATGATGCTACCACCACTGACCACCAAAACACTCCTAATTTGACCACCAAAACAAAACTCTCTCCTTCAATGACGCAGCTACCAATACCACTGACCACCAAAACACTCTCACTTCAATGATGCAGCTACCAATACCACTGACCACCAAAACACTCTCACTTCAATGATGCAGCCACCAAAAATACCACTGACCACCAAAAACACTCACAAATGTTCAATGATGCAGCTACCAATACCACTGACCACCAAAACACTCTACATTTCAATGATGCAGCTACCAATACACTGACCACCAAAAACTCTAATTTAAAATGATGCAGCTTCAATAATGACCATCAAAACACTCTCATTAATGATGCAGCTACCAATACCACTGACCACAAAACACTCTCAAAGCTACCAATACTAATTGACCACCTCACTTCAATGACACAGCTACCAATACCACTGACCACCAAAAACACTCTCAATTCAATGATGCAGCTACCAATACCACTGACCACCCACCAAAACACTGACCACCAAAACACTCTAATTTCAATGACGCAGCTACCAATACCACTGACCACCAAAACACTCTCACTTCAATGATGCAGCTACCAATACCACTGACCAACAAAACACTCTCATTTCAATGATGACGCAACCATACCACTGACCACCAAACACACTCATTTCAATGATGGAGCTACCAATACCACTGACCACAAAAACACTCTCATTTCAATGATGCAGCAACCAATACCACTGACCACCAAAACATTCTCACTTCAATGATGCAGCTACCAATACCACTGACCACCAAAACACTCTCACTTCAATGATGCAGCTACCAATACCACTGACCACCAAAACATTCTCACTTCAATGACGCAGCTACCAACTACCACAATGATGACCACTGACCACCAAAAACACTCTCACTCAATGATGCAGCTACCAATACCACTGACCACCAAAACATTCTCATTTTTCAATGATGCAGCTACCAATACCACTGACCACCAAAACCACTTCAATGACGCAGCTACCAAACCATGGACCACCTCACTCACTTCAATGATGCAGCTACCAATACCACTGACCACCAAAACACTCTCACTTCAATGATGCAGCAACCACCATGACCACCAAAAACCACTCAATGACCTCCAAACCACCAAAATTCTCCTTTCAATGATGCAGCAAACCAATACCACTGACCACCAAAATACCACTACCACTGACCACCAAAACACTCTCACTTCAATGATGCAGCTACCAATACCGATGACCACCAAAACAGCTACCAACACAAAATGGTAGTAATGATGCAGTTTCACTTCAATGATGCTTCACTGACCACCAAAACACTCTCACTTTTGCACAATTAGTTATCCACCAAAAAGATTTTTTCATACCAATACCATTGACCAAATTAAACTTCCAATGAAGGATTTGCTTTTTAGGATGAAGAAAGATTCATAAATATAATTCACAAAAAACAAAGTCTGAAATATAACCTGTTGAGTTATTGTAAAGTTGAAAACACATTTTCAGTAAAATTTCAAGTGTTTATTTCAGGATTATTATAACTTCAATGAGTTGGAGACAACCAATACCACTGACCACCAAACAATCTCATAACAATGATGCAGCCACCAACACAATATACTGAAAAAATGGCTTTTACTGGTTTTCAAAATATATATATGTTTGTGTATGTGTGTGTGTGTGTGTGTGCATGTGTGTGTGTGTGTGTGTGCTTGAGTGTGTGCATGCGTATGTGTTTATGCACATGTGTGTGTATCTGGTTATCTAAAAATTCCTATTTTGGTTTCATCTGAGCAAAGTTTACCTTTCTAAAAGATTTAATCATTTTTAACATTATTATTTCTAATCTTTAAATAAGTCTTCATGTAACTAGTTTGCAATCACAGATTTTTCTTTGCCTGACAATTGCATAAACCATTTCTATGCTGTACACTTTTGACTGTAGACATTGATACATGCATTCTTGGAGACACTCTCCCACCCCAATTCTTTGTGGTTATTCTTGATTCATTTTATCAATTCAGACCAATTCTCATTCTGCTGTTCTGAATATTTGTGATGTTTTATCTGACTTCTACTAATTTCTGATAGTCCCCATAGAGTGGAACTTTATAATTCTGGATTGCACAGATGGTCTGGGAACTTTGCTCTTGTTTGGAAAGAACTCCAAGTGACAGTCCAGATTAGTGTAAAAGTAACAATTCAAAATCTTATATCCAAATTGTGTTCTTTAGATTTCCCTATGGTAGGTCTTGTGCATCTGCTTTTTATGAAAATCTAATTTTATATGATATGGACTGGGGACATAATGGCTGCTTGTTTTTAACAAAGTCACAGCCACCATATAAACAAGGAGAAGAATAAAATATCTGTAAGCTAACCTAGACATATTATGGCAACCATGGCTCTCCACAACATTCCCTACTATGTAACAACACTTAAAATATAACCTTCTGATTTTATGTGTCTTCCCAACATGGGCAATCATGGCTCTCCACAACATTCTATATGTTTTCTCTCTAAGCAATGGTACAACATTGAAAAAATAACTTTCTGCTTTTAAGCGACTTCCAGACATGGGCAATCATGGCTCTCCTCAACATCCTGCACCTTTTCTCTCTAAGCAATGTTACAACTTTAAAAGCTAATTTTTGTAGTCTGTCTAATTCCTTATTAATTGTTCTAAAGCTGCAAAAGGTACACTCTGGTTTTACTTAAATGTCAGCGTCACATTCTCTTTTAATTCAAATTTAGCTTTAGTTTTTGTGTATGTCCCTAGACATTCTGAGAAAGCTTCTGGAAAACTTATTTTCAATTCATTCTTTAATTTTTCAGTTGCCGTATTAGCACCAGAGATAACAATATTTATTTTGCTGCAAAAAGGGTTAATTGGAAGGTCCCAAAGATCAAATAATGTAATCCAGTCTGTTCCAAATAAATTAGCAGTATTCTTTAATACAAACACCACTGATTTCTTGGTTATTCCAGCAAAAGAAATGTTACAGCTGGATTCACCTTAAAAGTTCAATCTCTTTCCTAAGATTCCATACGCAACTTTATCAGAAGTCAATAAACTGGTTTACCCATTATTCTCCATGTCTGTTCATTTATTATAGTGATATCAGATCCTGTATCTAGTTGCAATTTTATTTTTACATCATTAATTTGCACAAAAACAAATTTCCTCTTTTGAGATGTCTGGTTAATTTCCCTTTTAGGCTTATTATTGTTACTCCATGTATTTATCATTTCCACATGTGTTTTATTTTTTTCTCCATTTTTATATCTGCAACATGTACTTTTGTGTCCTAATCCCCCACATTCATAACATTTGTATTCTTGAAAAAACAATCACTTTTAAAATGCTTACCTCCACAACCATGACAAGTATTAGGTATTGAGGGGGGGGTATTGTCTTTTTACCTGTTCTGTTAGGATTTGAAAAACGTTTGTAGTTTTTATCTTAGTTGATTGGACACTATGTACTTGTGCATCATCTTTTTCCTCAGTTCTTGTGATATCGAGTTTCAAATTCACAATACGTTGACATTCTTCCACTATTTTCTGGAGAGTTAATTTTTGATCCCTTTTTAATTCAGCAAGTATCCTGGGTCTTATCTTCTCATCCTTTATTAGAAGTTAAACCCAGTACAAATATCAGGCATTTAAATAAATCAGAAGTTAATTCATTTAACTTGAATGTCTCACATTCTTAATTCACGCTTCCTGCATAAGTGACAAAATCTTCATCGTCAGACTTTACTAAGACATTGCCATCGTGTATTAAATAATGAACTCCCATCACCAAAAAGTTTTGATAGTATTACAGCAGTTTCATCAAAATTTATCTCAGCTGTTTTTTTGTTTTTTTTTTGCAAAATATAATTCACATATTTTTCATGTCCAGAAGGGGACAATTTCCTTGGTCATTTCTCTGTAGTTGTGGTGAAGTGGTAAATATTACTGAATATCCTATTACGACATGTAGGATAGGTATATTTTATTTTTTCCTTGTTAAGTTCAATGAATACTCGTCGCCATTTCTCTAATGCTCTTTTGTAGGAGAAACTTTGTAAATCACAGATACAACAAGAGTAATGCCTTCAAACAATACTCGGACAGACGCTGCTAATTCGAATATAGATATATTTTCCATTTAACCATAACATGATCTAATTATTTCAAGATGAGGTCGACTGTGTTTGCTCTCTGGTGATCTGTGTTCAAACCCAAGTGTTGGTGGTGACACTTTATTCCTATATGATATTGTTTAACTTTTTTCTGATCTTTGTTCAAATTTCTTTACAATTACCAAACTGATATTTTCATGACTATCATTTTACAATATCTCATTAGAGTTTCCATCTTTCCTACAACCTATAACAAGATTTATACTGTGTGCATAAGGCATTTGAGGACATAGAGGAGAGCTCATTTGAACAATGGCCATGAAAGTATTTATAGAAAAGACACAGAAGAGCAACCTTACGGTGGTGGGAAATTGACTAAAGCAGTAATAAAAGACATGTCTAGAGCCATGATTGCCTGTCTTGAAAGAAATTGATACATAGAACATAAAAGACTACTTTATACTAATATATGACTAAATATACTAGTATATATATTATTAAACATACCAGTATACAAGTATATTTATTTTTTAATACCTGTATAGAAAGCAATGAGTTTAAAAATCGACATTAAATCAGTTACTGCAGACAGCAACCAAGTGTGCAATGACTTAACTAAGTAATTACTCTGTCAAGAGACATGTCTGACTAATAATATGTTTTTGTGAAGTTCTGGTTATGTTTCTCTGTGCAGTGAAATTATTTCTATTAAATTCATTCATCATGTGATGAAGGAAATAATTCTGATTATTTAAACACTGGAGACAGTTTCTCATTTTCAGGATAATTGTACCATTCCAGTATCTGTCTCTCACACAATTAGTTTCCTGACTTTGAACTCTTAAGATTGACTTATGAGCAAAAGCAGACAAATGCCATCTCATGTCTGATACCAATTTGCTAGAGATTTGAAAATTGCTTCCTTCTTGCCCTATGGAGAAAACCTTTTGTAGCCTTATTTGCAGATGGAAAAGCAATTTCATAATCTATTTTGTTGGAGAAAATGACCAATTCTCTTTCATCTAATAGGCAAAAGAAATACTTCGATAATGCCTAAAAGAAAATGAATATATCAGATAGATAAATAGATAAATTCTCTGAGACCCATTGTAATTTTGTCTTTCTTAGATATTTATTCCTTGCCAATTCAACCAATGAAAGAAGATAATAATGTTTAATGGTTTTCCTGAATTCAGAAGTGTTTTTTTTATCAAAGAATTGTATTGAGTAATTAACCAGAATTGTTTTACAGTTTTATTTAAAAGCAATTTGATTTGAATTAATTCAGTATCAGTCTTTAAAAATTTGTCAACAGGTTGAGAATTACAGATCAAGAAACTGTTAACACCAAGAAGAATTTAATATCACCAATCTCTCCTTTCTCGAGGATTATTTTAGAGAATCCTTTCAAATGAGAACATGATCCAGGAATTACAATCAAGTTCTTGTGGTGTTAAAGAATCAAAAATATTCAAAAAAGAGAAAGAAATGGTTTTCTGCAATTGAATTCTAAATTAAATATGATAATGAGTTTATCAGAATAAACGTGAATGCCAACAGGAAGATTTCTAAAAGAACTGCAACGGAAGATGGATCATTTACAGAATTCTCAAATTCAAAACCATTCCATTTCAATATAAATTTGGTCATTCATTTTGTCTGCTGATGGAAGGAAAAACTTTTTTCTTGTTGTTGCAAGATGAAGAACGAATCGCAGATTTTATTTTCAATAAATTTGATGATGTTTGTTAAGAAAATGTTTATATAATTCTTTATTTTATTAGATATTTTTCTTTTTGAAAAAAATCAACAAATTTACACACATTCATATTTGTCTGAACGGATTTTCTATTCATGTATCATTGGAGTTCATTTACCAAAATGCACTAATATTTTTTACCAGACCTCAGAGATTTTATAAATCAATCTAAACCTTTTAAAACATTCTCTGATTCTGCAGGACATAGGTGAATATGATTCTTCAAAGTTTTCTTCTATTTATTATCAATTAACTCTAATATCTTTTTGAGAACAATAATAGAATGCATTCCCATTGCCTTTTCCATAGTTTGGAATTGAGAGTTTTCCTTCTTTTGATGGGTTACCACTCTAGATTAAAGAGGCCTGTCTACTCTTCTATCTTACTGCTAGCTTGAGGTGATTGGAATTTCAAACTGAATCCTTTATTTTGTTCACCGGGTTTGGTTGTTCTAGTTCTATGTGCTATCAGTAAATTAAATAAAGGATTCATTTTAAAATTCCATAAAGGTTAACCCGATCAACAAGCACCTGATGAAGGTCAGAAGATGCAACAAATGAAAGATTGTCATAACAAAAACAAGTATGAGGAAAATAATCTGCATTTAAATGAGTATTGTTTCATTTCTTTTCACTTTCCAAATTTTGTGAGCAACTTTAACAACTCTGAGGCAAAGTTTAAAATGATGCATCCATATCAACTACATCACAATACTCACTTATTTACATTATTTACATTATTCGAACTGGTGTTGACTGATGTTGATTACTGATTTCACTGGTGGTTGATGGACCTTGTGTGTCACCTTTTGATCTTACAATCTACTTAATTTTTGTACTTGTCAGGCCTTGACTGCATCAAATTCATGTCTGAAGGATTTATCCAGGTCGTGATGGACCCTCTTTCAGTCTTTTTCATTGGTAATTCTGTCAAAGAAGGCCTTGAGCCTCTGGGAGATATCAGATTGTAGTTTCTGTTTTTATCCAACAGTTGTAATGATTCTCTCTCAGACAAGGGTGTGTCCCACTTTTTCTGTGACCAGAATAATCTACCCTGTTCACCGGGGTTGACTGTTCAAGAACAACTAGAACACTCTCCCCAGTGGACAAAATAAAGGGTTCTGTTTGAAATTCCAATCACCAGAGCATACAACGGCCGATACATTGTGACTATGACAATGAAGATGTAGATAACAGTCCAAATAATGTAAATAATCATAATACCTCATCTCAGAGATATAGACAGACACAATGCTTGAATCTGCCATTATATCTGAATGATATATTTAATAGTGATGCAAATAATATAGGATAGTTTTAGACATATATATGAAATAAGCTTTGAAGTAAAAGCCTGTAAAATCAAAAACACAATTGATACATTCTAGTAATACATTTATTAACTATCATAAAGAACTTTTTTCTACCAATCATCTGTAGTTGGCCTTCCTCTAACAGCAATCACTTCTACTTTGTACTTTTTGAAACAGGAAATATTTGCTTGTCTTCACTATATTTGCTTCCAAGCGGCCATAATATATCAGGCATCAACCAATAAGAAATTAATATCTTATGACATAAACATATATATATTTATCTTTCTATAAGAAATCAATGAATCCTATATATCAGTCAGTATCTATATTGCTTCAGAAATAAATCTGAATGGACTGAGGTACTTGCATACACACACACACATATATATATATAGAGAGAGATAATTATATTATTATTAATAATATAATAAGACTAGCAGCATGGCTCGGCGTTGCCCATGCTTGATTCAAAAATCGTACGACTCATACAGCAATCACTATCACTTGACTTGAAATATTATTGCCCTTCCTTGCCTTTAAAGGAGTGTCCTTTGTCATGCTGATGTTGCTACATGCCTTACTTCTTGCCTATCTCACACTGTGAATTTTTTCTAACCTCTATACTAAACATTAAATCTGTTACGAAAAAAGAACTAAACAAAATGAACACAAAACGATCAGCTTTAAAAAAGGACTTGGAACTGGAAAAACCGAATGAAAAAAGAATGTTAACATCGAATAATTTTTCACACCCAACCCAGTTCTGCAGAATCAGAATCAACGTTGAGTTTAAGCAAGTGAATGAGCCATGCAGATTTAAATTTTTTCCACTTGTGACAAATGCAGCTATCGATGTTTTTTGCATGCTAGCATGCTAGTTAACATTCATGTTAGTCAGTGGTTGGCTCTCACGCTGGCCAATAGAATCTTCCTGTCTATTCGTGGCAGCCAGCTATAGGCTCTCACTCTGGCCAGTAGAAAATGGCCGCAAACTACATGAAAACTGCCGTAGAAGCATGAAAAAATCGATTATTTCCACTATCGATGGGAGTTGGGAAATGCCATGTTGATCTTGGCCTTCCTGCTAACTTGGAACATGTGCATGTAAATTTTGGTGCAAATCCATCAAAAATTGCGGCCGTGCATTCGTTACACACACACACGCATCCTGCCTTTTATAGATTGAGATATTGATATATAGATATAGATAATTATATTATTATTAATAATATAATAAGATAAAAACCAATTCACATATATATAAATCTATGCTCAGTTTCATGGACTTTTTACATTTATACATATACTTACTGGAAAGTGTTCAATATCAGTGATAGAGCTAAAATATTCAGTTTTATGGATATGAGTTTGCAACATTTGGTTTCATGCTTTTGCAATCATCTGATGATCACAAAAGCATGAAACCCAGAGCTACAAACTCATATCCATACAATTGAAATATATATATGAATATATATATATATATATATATATATAATCGACTCTCCCGTCGCGTTCGACGTATGAGGGTCAGGCCGATAAGTCCCCAGGAAACCGACATCCCGACACCGCACATGAGATTTGTTTATAGTGGTGAAGGCCTTGTGCAGGACCAGCACACTTTTTGGAGGACGAATACAGAAACCTGGTGCACCGAATGCATGCCACAAGGTTTCCAAATGACCCTCCAGGTTTTGAATTCAGAGTTGTCCTTCTCCTAGACTAGTTGCCATCCAAGGCTATAGAACCCAGTCTGTCCTGCTATTTTACCCATAGCTGGAGGGAGATGAAGAGGATACATACCTTTCCCAAAGGGTATTAGCACGTAAGTGGATGCAGTGGGTTCGACTGGAATTGAACTCGGCTCTGCGATTCCTCAATCCAAGCCGCTAACCACTGCTCCACCGTGCCTCCATATATATATATATATATATATATATATATATATATATATATATATATATATATATATATATATATATATATATATATATATATATATATATATATATATATATATATATATATATATATATATATATATACACACACATATATATATTTCATTGAATAATATACACATATTGTGTCTTTTTTCATATACTGATTCTTCAAGGAAGGCACCATAGTTTTTTTCCAAGTCAACTGGAAAGGACCACTATAAAAATAAGTAGATACAATATGTCTTTATTATTCAATGAAACATTTTTGAATGAAGATATTCTGCCTAAATACACACACACACATATATGTCTGTTTAATTTCTTATTGTACGTTTCAAATTTTTTAAGAAAATGATCTATATAAAAGTCAAAATTGTTGTTCTTCAATACTGTTCAAATATTTTTGACCATTTCAGTCATTATCAAGAACCCTGTGCTGTTAATGGCTATATCTTGGTATTTCATAGGTGAAAACTTTTTAATCAGTTCAAAATGATGTTATGTATGAGAGTTGTGTGACACAACTCCAAAAAGAATGTATTAGTTATTATGTCTTTATTTTTGTATATTAATATTTCATACACATTTCAAGATGACATGTACTGTGGTGAAAGATATTTTATTTAATGTGGATTGTTTCTTTTCTGTAATAATAGCTTTGGGGGTCTTGAGTCTTTCCTTGCAATGGGTTAAGGTTATTGTATTTTTGGTATTTTTGTATTGATCATTAGTATTTGTCTTTATGTTGATTGGCTGATTTGTCTTTACATGTCCTGATCAAGATCTGCATAAATTAAGTGAGAAGTCAATACGTAAGAATACATGATGGATTCTTTCTGGTGTAGTCTTGCCCCCTTTAACTATTACACATTATTTTACTTTTTAGTGAGTGAAAGAGAATGAACAAGGCATTAGTAAGGAGAAAGGACAAAGAGAACAGGAAGACAGAAGATGGCGATTGATGTTGCCTTTAAATTTTTGAAGATTGATGGTGGCAGGGAAATAAGAAATCAAAAGAGAGTCCCACAGGTAAGAAGTGCAAGAAACAAAACTATTATACTGGAACTTATGATTACATCTATCTAGTTCAACAGTAAAATGATTAGACCTAATTATCAACCTAGTAGTACACTTAAGTTACTAAGCATACTGGTATCTTTCTAAGGTACCAAGCATACTAGTATACTTTCCTCCTTAGTATCATACTATGATACTAAAGAGGAAAGCTCACTAGAACAATTACCATGAAAATATACAGAGAGAAAAGACACAAAGAAGAAAGGCTGGTGGTTTCCTTGTCTGATAACATTAGAGACCCTTACATAATATATTTTAAAAATATGAAACAGAAATTTTGTTAGAAACAAAGAAAAGGGCTGAACTGCTATGTAGCTTCAATCCTCTAATATGGCAATGAATGCTGGACAATTTCCTCCTATGTGATGAGGATACTTGAGGTAACAGAGATTCTACAGAAGGATGCTGAGAATACCATGGATAGATATGTGAGCAATGAAGAATTTTAAAGGAAAATAGGAACAAAAAGGACACTTTTATATAGAATGAAAATTTGACAGTTGACATTTCTGGGATGCATAATGAGAAAAAAAGGCTTGGAGAATTTGATACTCACAGAAAATATTGAAGGTAAGAGTGGTAGAAGGGAAACAAACAAATATTGCTAAGTGCTACAAAAATAAGAAATTGTGGAGAGCCATCACCGCCCATGCCCTGAAGGAACAACAATGCACATAAAAGAATAACATTTAGGTAGTAACTCTTCATTTCAACATATTTAATTTTGTCAATACATTTGGAAACTTGTAAAGAAACTTGCCAAAGATCTGCAGACTTTGGACCATAGACAGTCATTGCTTGTTTTCAAGGAAAGAAAATTAAGAGTATAGAAAGCGCTTGTATGAGTTTTGCCTTGATGTCAATTTAAAGTTTTAAATGGAAAAGGTTTCATGTCTTATAAAATAAAATTTAGCATGTGGCAAATATGACTTTACAGTTTAAAGGCATTTTAACACCTGAACACTTAGATTGAAACAAATTTTATTAAGAGTAAGTTACTTAATTTGAATGTGAAGGACCTCAAGGACTTTTAATCATTTTTTTGAAGTCAGTGTAGCAGAGAAACATTGTATGCCCAACCTTAAATTAAGTGGCTAATTGAACAGAAGAAGAAACTCACCTAAAGGCTCAATAAATTTTTTCTATTTAATTTAACAGAGCATATTTGAATATATATATATATATATATATATATATGTGTGTGTGTGTGTGTGTATGTGTGTGTATGTATGTGTGTGTGTATGTATTTGTGTATACAAAATATATTTCACATGCATGTATGTGTAAGTGTGTGTGGTGTTAAACAGAAAATATTTCATTTCATGTTTTTCGTTTCAGAAACTTCTATTGAATCAAACCAAGAACATCTGTTAACTCTTTTGGCAAGTTTCTACAGGTGTTAAATAAATTACTTGATGTTAGGTGGAAACTTATAGTTTAATTTGCCAAACTTATATTTCAAATACTTTTGACCATTCCATCATTTTTTCAGTTAATGGTTATTTATTCTATAACATAATAAATATATATACGCATATGAATATAGTCTATTGATATTTATTTTCTATTTAAGTTATCTTAAGATTACCAGAGGCCATAAGAAATATATAATCTCAAAAGAGAACATATTTTAAAGATGAGTTTATCAGGAAACAACTTTGGAAATTGTGAGAAGTTGAAAAGAAACCAAAGAACAATCAAAAATTACTGAGAATCAGAAAAAAAAGTTACAAAAAGAGATTTGAGAAAAGAATTAGCATTTTAATAAAGCAGGGAAGAGAAAATATGCAACTGAGTATCATCAATAAAATCAAAGAAGAACTACATGAAAACTAGTTTCTTAACAGTAGTGTTTACCGAAAAATGTACAGCTACATTCGATTGCCCTAATGGGTGGGATAGAGATTAAGTCTTTTATGGAAATTGTTAACCTATACTTATACACACACACATATATATATTATGAACTGGACAAAGTTCAACAATTATTTTAAGACATTTTTATGTTTATATATTCTTTTTATAGATACAAATATTCAAGTAAATGCTCTGTTTATAATAAACAGTAATAAACAACATTTACTGGCCTGAATGTCTGAGAAATTTTCACAGAAAATATTCATACTCCGACAGGATTTGAACCTGTATCCTATAGAGAACCACCATTTAGCTTGACATCCCTTTAACCGATTTGGCCACAGAGGAGCGATCAGTTAGCAAGGTTGAATTTACTGTATTTGAACTTCAATCTTCCATGAATCTCTCACATACATTCATATCTACTCAAAGCGGTGGAGTAGTGGATAGTGGCTCAGACTGAGAAATCAGAGAGCCATTCCAATTTCAGTTGAATCCATTACATTCACTTACATGCTAATACCCTTGGGAAAGGTATTAATCCTCTTCTTCTCACTCCAGCTATGGGTAAATAGCAGGACAAACTGAGTTCTATAGCAATTGGTCTAGGAAAAGGACAACTGTGGGGAGGGTCATTTGAGGACCTTGTGGCACAGGTCTCTGTATTCAGCCCTTCCAAAAGTGTGGTTGGTTCTGCAGTCTTCACCACAATAATCAAATCAGATGTGCTGCTGTCTGGCTGTCAGTTCCTAGTAAATGAGTTGCTCGACCCTCATATGTTGAATACGATGGGAGAGTCCATATATATATATATATATATATATATATATATATATATATATAGAATGGTATATTGTCTATTAGTAGATGGATGTGTTTGTCCATAAAAATAAAAGAAGATCCTGTGTTCAAATATTCATTGTTTCTACTAAATTTTCTTTGATTCTTTTGGCTTGAAATGCTTCAATTCATCCTTGATCTTAAACCATTTAAAAATGTTCCAAATTAGATTCAACTGATTTACCAATAATTCTTCTAACCTGGATTGATGTGCAAGTTAAGAATTTTGCCCAATTTCTTTGCCATACAAAGATTCTAATTGATTTGACTAAAGATATCATCTGACAGCGATGATGGAAAACAAAGAATTAGATGAGTCACAAAGTCAGAAGTGCAACAGCCTTGAAAAACTTTAATGTTTTTTGCTACAAAGACGATATTTTATGAGTTCTGTGATCACTTAACCTGAACAGAAAATACCAACTATTTGATGGTGCCTGTTGCATTTTAAAATTACTAAACCAGGAACATACTAAAAAATAAATTCACTGAAATGGAAAGAAAGCAAGATTGAATGATAAAGACAAGGTTGAAAAGTGAGAGAGAATGTAGGAAAGTGTGTGTGTGTGTGTGTGAGAGAGAGAGAGAGAGAGAGAGACAGACAGACAGACAGACAAAGAGAAAGAGAGAGAGAGAGAGAGAGACTGAGAGGAGATACCAAAGAAAGTGTTTTAAATCAAGGAAGAAAGAGGCAAAATACAAGAGAAAGAGAAAAACAAAACAAGAAAGAATGAGCAAGACAATGTGAAAAAAGTAAGGGAGTGAAGCGAGAATGTGTGTGAGAGAGAAGATACCAAAGAGAGAGATTTAAAGTAAGAGACAGACAACATAAAAAAGTGAGAGAGAGAGTATGAGAGAGAAAACAATAGAGATTTAAAGTAAGAAAAAAAAGATAAAATATACAAGCAAGAGTGAGAGAGAAAGCTAGAAATTATGAAAGAGAGAAAGAGAGAGGAGATACCAAAGAAAGAGATTTAGAGGAAGAAAGAAACAGGCAAGGTGAAAAAAGAGAGAGGAATGAGAAAGTAAGAAAGAGTGGATGAACTAATGTATAAAATGAGAGAGTAAGCAATATGATGTGTGCGAGAGAAAGAGTTGAGATTAAAGTGAGATTTAAATTAAGAAAGAAAGATACAATGTATAAGAGAGAGAGAGAGGGAAGACAAAAAAGAATGAGACAAAGTACAAAAGTGAGAGAGAAGGCAAGTAAGTGTGAGAGAGACATGGGCTTAAGTGTGAGAGAGACAAAAACTCTTAAATCAAGAGAGAAAGAAGTTACAAGAGAAAGCATGAAAGAAGGAGAGAGACAAAAGTGAGTAAACAAGTGTGTGTGTGTGTGTAAGAGAGGGAGAGGAGATATGTAAGAGAGAGATTTAAGGTTAAAAAGAGAGCGACAATACATGAGAAAGAAAGAGAGTAAAAAAGAGTGTGAGGGACAACGTACAAAAGTGAGTGTGGTGATATGCAAATTAGATTGTATATAAATGAGGTTTCTACATTTGGGAGTGGGGTTATCTTTCCTTGACTACACTGCGTAATTATGAGAATTTTAAATAACACAACAACATGGCATCGCTGATAGGATATCTAACTTCATTAGAGGATCTTGAGCTTCTTTGAGACTTAGATGAGATGTTTCTTGACATTGGCAAGAGTCAAGTAATTAAGAGAGAGTAAATAAAGAGGAGGAGTAAATAAAGTAACGGATTTATTTCTAGCATCAGCAGGTTGTGAGACCATAAAAAAGATCTCTATTATGGTCTATCCAAAGATGCTAGAAGGCTTGACATTTGAAGAAATTGCCAGCATTGTACAAGCAAATTTATGTCCAAAAAAGAAACTGGTCATAGCTGAGAGGACAAAGTTTCTTGAAATCAAGCAAAACCCAGATGAAACCATTAGACAGTATGTTGACAGGATAAAAAATTATCAAGGTACTGTGAATTCAAAAAATTGGGTACAGAACTGATGTTTATAGAAGAGGAATTAATACAGTTAAGGTTAATTGATGGACTGTATGTCAGCTCGATTAACTACAAAATTTTGGAACAGCTGCAAGTCCAGAAGTTAGTTTTGAATTTTTGCAGCAGCTAAAGTTTATTCAGAGATTTAATACCACTAAGACTAACATGACATATAGTACTATGGAGTATTTATGTAAATGTCTTTTTGACAAAGAACATGATATGAACAAGTATAAATGTTCAGCTTTTGGAAAGATTTGTTTTAAGGGCAATTCCCAGTCAGTATGCAAATATAAAAAAAACAAAAAATCAGTAGAAGTGGAGAAGATAGATCCTTTGACAGGAAACACTGAAATTTATGAAGTAAAAGCAAAAGATATGAATAGAGAAATAGTAAAAGTAAATGGAATAACTGTACTAATTTAAGTGGATATTAATGCACAAGAATTTGGGGGAGAAAATGAGAACACCAAAATTAAGGAGGACTATTCTGCAATTGAAACAATTTGATAGGTCAGTTATTAAAACACTTGGATGCTTTGAGGGGATGTTCAAGATGAAGACATGATTCAAGGTAATACAATTCATAGTTGTGGAGTGCATGAAATATCATGGTCTTCTGGGGGTTGATGTATTAAGAATAGACGCCTCAAAGTTAATTAATTGCATGAAATTAGAAGAACCTGAAATTGGACTTTTAAAAGATTATGAGGCAAGTGTTCAGCTCAAAGGCAAATAGCCAACCGGTAGATTTTCAGTCACATAAAATTCGGGTTCACCTTCTGCCTGCGGTTATGGCAAAACTTAATAAAGATTGAACAATGAATATTGGAGAAGGTCAGCAATTGGGCTTCTCCAATTGTGGACATACACAAAACTAATGGAGATTTAAGGATTTGTAGTGACTACAAAGTTGATATAAATCATCAGATATGTTTGGACTTCTTCCCATTGCCAAATATTGAAATGGCCTGTCACTAGTTTGCTGGCATTAAATTTTTTGCCAAGATTGATTTGAAATTTGCATATAATTAGATTAAAATTAACAACAATTTTCAAGAAGTCAACAAAATAAACACTCCTATAGGTCTTCTAAAGTGGACTAATCTGCTGTTTAGAAGTAAAGCATCCAGCCTCATATTCCAAAAGTCTATTGAGAAAGTTTTGGAAGGAGTAAAAAACATCATTGTCTATCAGGATGAGAGGTTTTGATGCTCATACTAAGGAGGAGCTAAAGAATAAAACCGAACAAGTTCTGAGCAGATTCAGTAATGCAGACATGACAATTAATCAAGATAATTATAAATTTAATTGTGAGAAAATTTCATACTTAGCAAATCAAATATCTAAGGATATGGCCAGATGACAGAATTTATTAGCAAAATATCAGACATAAGTACAGCAAAAATAAGAAGGTTAGGCTCTTTCTTGGGTCTGACTAACTTTTATAATAAATAAATACATCAATATAGTGACATGATTGAACCTTTTGTGAACTTGAAAAAGAAGAATAATAATTTTCAGTGGCCTTCAAAAACCTAAAGAAAGCACTTAGAAACAAGCCAGTAGTTAAGGTCTTTGACCCGACAAAAGAACTCACACTAACTACTGATGCTAGCAAACATGCCATAGCAATGATCTTATCACAAGAGGGACATCCTATTATGTACTTGTCCAGAAAATTGACAGGAGTGAAGACAAATTATTCTAACATTGAAAAAAAGTGCTGGCAAATTGTCTGGAATACTGAAAAGGTGCACAATTTGTTATTAGATAAGAAATTTCTACAAAAGTCAAACCACAAGCCCTTAGAGTTCATTTTCAACCTGAGGAAAGAGTTGCCTAAAGTCACTTTGTCCAGAATTTTGAGGGAGGCAATTAAGCTTATGGCATTTGATTTCTGCATTATGTATAGTAAAAGAAATGCCATTCCACATGTAAACAAATTGTCAAGATTGAAATTTAATACCCAGAATGTTGAAACAAAGGACAGTTGTGAAGACAGAGTTTTGCACTTAGTAGAGACAGATGTGTTATCCTTCAGGTGGCTCAAGTTTGAAACCAACCAGGATCCTCTATTAAAAAGGGTGCTGAATAGAATACGGAATAATATATGGAACAATCCTTTGACAATGGTTTGACTTTTGGACAATTGTGGTGTAAAGGCCTTTTCAGGAAGCAAGGCACAGATTAACAATTGAAAGAGGCATCATATATAGTGGATATCTTATTGTACCACCAAAATTGTTAAGAAAAGATATTAAAGCAGTACATGACAACATATATGGTGCTGTTGAACACACCACTGAGGTTGAAACTACAAGCCTGGTGGCTGGGGTATATACGAGATATGGAAGATTATGTCAGAAAATGCCCTAAGTGTGTAAAGATAAAGAGGTTTAGGCAAACCAAGATTCATTCATGGCCAAAAGAGAAGGAGCCATAGATTAGAGTACACATGGATCATGCATGCATTAAAGATGTAGGCCAATTCCTTAGACTAGTGGACTCATAATCAGGTTGGCCTGAAGTGTTTAAAGTTTCGGACAGAAAAGCAAGTACTGTAAGACAAGTGTTAAGAATAGTATTTTTGAAGAATTGTTACCTAAAACATTGGTGTTAGATAATGCACCAGAGTTTGCTGAAGGAAGCTTGTATACATGGTTAACATGAAATAGATGGAGGCCATAGAATTGCAGAGAGGATGGTCCAGTTGATAAAAGTTGGATTGAAAGAATTCTTTCCAGGAAATTGCAGCCTAGAAAGTTATCTACCAAGATTACTTTTAAGTTAAACGACCTTCCAGCATGCAGGAAGAACACAAAGCCTCTTCATATAGATGGGGATGCAAATTAGAACCCCAATAGCCATGTACTTCTCAACAAATGAGAATGTTTGATACAAAAAGAATAATGATTCAAATCCTGAAAATAATACAGCAATATTAACAAAATATTCACAGGGTGTCTCATAAAGACCAGTTTAGATTGAAAAGAGAGCTGGTAGATATTGCAATGGAGGAAGAGCCTGGTGCTGAAGAGAAGGATCAGAATTATCTCCAAGAACAGGAGAGTTAAAGGGTAGAGAGAATGAGTGTGTCTAATGATAATGAGGAACATGAGGAAAGTTCAAATGAATAAAATCCAGTAAGACCGAGATCCCCCCCCTAAGAAGAGTAATCTAGGCATTCACCATGTGACAAGAGGTACACCTCCTGGAGTGGTTCATAGTAGTATTAGATCTACCAAGGGCATGAAGCCACTAAGGTTCTGGGAGATTTAGTGACATGCAAGTTAGATTGTATATAAGTGGGAAGGTTTCTCTATTCATGAGTAGAGTTATTTTTTTGACTACACTGTGTTTGTGAGAACTTTACCAAACACAACAGAGAGTAAGCAATAAAGTGTGTGTAAGAGAAAAAAAGGAAGCTACAAAAGAGAGAGATTTAAAATAAGAATCAGAGAAACAATGTACAAGAGAAAGAGAGAGATCAAGAAAGAGTGTGACAGACAATGTATGAAAGTGAGGAAGAATGCAAGAAAGTGTATAACAGAAAGAGTATATACCAAAGAAAGAGTTTAAAAGCAAGAATAAAAAATGAGTGAAGGGATAAAAGAGAGAGAAACAAGAATAAGTGAGAGAGACAATGCCAAAAAGTGAGAAGAAAACAAGAAAGTGTGTTTGAAAGAGAGATAGAGAGAGAGAGAGAAAGAGAGTGTGGAGATATATGAAAAGCTGAGATTAAAATTAAGAAAGAGACAAGGTAAAAGCAAGAACGTGAGTGAAGAAGAGATTTAAAGACAGACTAAGAGAAACAGAAAAGAAAATCATGAGAAAGAAACTTCACAAGAAAATCACCTCATAAATGTGTGGTTTGTCTTGTTATCATCATTATAAAAATAATTAATTCAAAATATCTTTGAAAATATTTATTACTGAGAGATACTTTACCTTTTTTCAGTAACAAGACATTATTCTTGTCTTTCATCTTGGAATGAAAGTAAAATGTTGAAAGATTCATTTTGTTCAATTAAGCTGGTCATATGAGAAACAAAACTCTCCTTTAAATATACAAAGGGTAAACGCAAACAATAAGATTCTCTCATTAGAATTTACACCAACAGATTTGTCTGATTAGCAACTTAAGATGTCATGTGTGATTATTAAATATAGTGTACTTCTAGGGTGAAGATGTTGGGCAATAAAAAGTTGTATTATTGTAATTATGGAGGAGAAAAAAGAACCAGATCGACTATCAACAAGAGATTCAGGAATGCAGTTTTACACTATCCAAGTGCCGAATGTGATAGTGATCAGCTTCCAGTGATATGTAAGATTAGAGTGAAAATTGAAAAAAACCAAGGCAGCACCAAAATGCAATATGACAGATTCTTGAAGGAGCCAAATCTGAATGAAAAATATGTGGACATTGTGAAAAGCAGATAGGAAGAACAAAAAGAAAATGGAAACTCATTGTGGGACACTTCAAGAGAAACTTTAGTAACAGCAGCGAGCAAGACCATCTAAAAGGATTGTAGATAAAAGAAAAAAAACAAATGAATGACAGACAAAATTCTTGACATGATGAAAAGGAGACAAAATCTATACCAAGACAGAACAGAATATAGAACACTACACAGAAAAATAAAGAACAAATGCAGGTAAGCTAAAGAGGAATGGTTCAATTAAAAATGTGCAGAAATAGAAAGAATAGGTATCACAAATAAAGCAGACCTAGATCTATTTTCATAGCACTGCCTGAAAATCCAGATGAACTCCATCAGACAATCAGCTTAATGAGCCAATAAAAAAGCTGATAATCCAAATTCTTATGAATAGAGTCTGAAGCAGAATCAAACCTGAAATAAGACTAGAACAGTATGGGTTTCTCAAAGAGACTGGAACAAGGAATGTGATATTTATGTTATCAGAAAGTGCAATACAAATGTAGAAGAACATGTACCTATGTTTTATAGATTGTGCAATGTATGCCACCAAGATCTGTTAGAACTGTTTAGCAATCTTGATATATTTGGGAAAGATATAAGAATAATCAAGAACCTATACTGGCAGCAAATCACCTGCATATAAATAGAAAATGAGTTTAGCAGATATACAAAAATAGAAACGGGTGTAAGACAAGGGTATGTCTTCACACCAGACTTATTCGACCTATACAGTTAATCAATTCTGAGCAAACTAAAATCCTACCAGGATTCATCATTGGTGGCCAAAATCTTAACATCATACATTATGCACGTGACACAGTGTTCATAGCAGATGCAGAAACAAAGCTACAAAAACTCCCACAGAAGGTAGTGACATGCTGCAAAAATTGGTTGGAAGCACACACAGGAAAAGAAAAGTAGGATGAATCCAATAGTTTCACTCAGCAAAACAAATCCACACTTCTCGTCTTGATCTCCAATATGCCCCTCACCATCCCAAGTGACAGTCTCAACACCTGTTAAATGAGTGTACCATGTTTTTATACACTTGACCCAGCCAACACTCAGCCAATGAGTGCCCAGAACCAGCCAATAAAAATGACTACATGCGACACCACCACTTCCATCAACACAATGTGCTGTCCGATTCATCGTCCGTCCAAAACTCATTGATTTGCAAAACATACACACAACTCTGGCCCATTTGGGCACTGAAGTAAGTCACTGCTACATGATGGAAAGTGAGAAGAAAGGAATAAACATCAACTGCAAGAAGAAAGAATGCATGGTTGTTAGCAGAAGGATGAACACAAAGTGCAAATTGCAAATTGGAAATACTAAAATCAAACGAGAGAAGAAATTTAAATATCTGGGAAGAAGTATTTAAACAGTGGATGTAAAGAGTGGCATGGAGATCCAAAGACATATTGGCAGAGCCAAAGATGCCTTCCAAAAGCTAAACAGAGTATTAAGAAATAGAAAAATTTCACTAGAAACAAGAAAAAGATTACTAAACTGTCCTATCATGTCATAGTGAATACTGGATAATTTCCTCAAATAATAATAAGAAACTTGAAGCAAGAGAAAAGTGGTTTTACAGAAGGAAGCTGAGGATGCCACGGACTGAACATGAATAGTGATGAAGTTTTGGAAAAAATGGAAACAAAAAGGAATTGACATCATACTTCTGAGTATTGCAGTTTTATTTTCCATATTTAGGGTGTATCAAAAATACTTTGGTGGTAGGTTCCTTCCATGAAAGCAAGGAAAAAAATCTGTATAAACATGTCTGCAAATCCTTCATTTTTGAGTTATTAAGTTTAAAGAAAGTTTTTGGTAGATGGGGCTGTGTTGCCATGTAGACTAGGTTACATTTGTTATTCGTGTACATTTGTAACTAATCTGTCGTCACTATCTCACATGTGTAGTAGTGAGTTAACTGAGAAGTGTTCAATTTAACAATGGCAGGATATTCATATCGTGAGCAGGCAGATATAATTTTTATATACAGCTGCATGAATGGTAATGGACGTGAGACTGCATTGCCATATCAGATTGTGTTTCCAGACCAAAGGTAACTGAGTCATCCAAACTTTGCTGCTGTTTGTTGTCATGTTACTGAGACAGGATCCATGCTACCACAAATTATGGATCGAGAAAGACTGAGATCTGCTTGTACACCTGAGCATGAACAATACATTTTAAAGGCTGACAGAGATGATTCCAGTATCTAACATATCATACATCTCATAGTACTGCATCTCATAGTACTGCATCTCATAGTACTGCATGGGGAGTACTTCAAGGGCAGCTCCTGTATCCATATCATTTGCAACATGTGCAGAGTCTTTTGCCCTCTGATAACTTACCACAGAACTTTTGCCAATGGTTTATTGCACAAACTGCCAATCCATTGTTTGTCTCTTCAGTCTTGTTTATGGATTAGGCAACATTTGAAAGAGATGGAATAACAAAATTATACAACCAACATTTGTGGCCCGATTGGAATCGCCATGATATAATACAGGTTAGATACCAACATCAGTGTACAATTAATGTGTGGGTTGGAATTGTAGGTGACTGTCTAGTAGGTCCATATGTTCTCCCAGCACATATTACAGAAGCTGTCTACAGGGACTTTATTTTGAATACACTTCCAGACCTGCTAGAGGATGTACCCCTGCTAATATGAAGATGTATGTGGTTCATGTATGATGGAGCTCCAGCTCATTTTAGTCACTTTCATGATGCACTGACTGATATTTACCATGAAAGATGGATATAGGTAAAGAAGGACTGTTTCTATGACCAACACATTCCCCCAACCTCAATCCTTTGGATTTTTATCTGTAGAGCCATGTCAAATAATTGGTTTGTACAGCAGACATTAATAATGCAGACACTTCATCAACGTGTCATGGGGACATGTGAAAACATTCAACACCATGTGGAAGTATTTAAAAGGGTCCTCCAGTCAATGCTCTGATGGGTGCATGTCTGTGTAGAAAGGACATTTGGAGATTTTTTATTTGTTGTGTTGTGGTACAATGATGGCCTTTTGGACATATGTTTATATAAACATTTTATCTTGTTTTGATATCAGTAAACCCACCCCTAAAGTTTGTAAAAGTATTTTTGATAAACCCTGTATAGTCACATATAAAAGTATTGAACACATGAAGACTTTGAAAGATTAATTAATAAAAAAAAAATCTCTACAGTGACTACAATGTTGACGACCACATTGCATTGAGACACTGGTTCTTGCATAATCACAGAAGTTAAGCAATGTCAAGCCCAGTCATTACCAAGATGATCATTTGGGAACATATGCTGTAAGTATGGATGTATGGCTGGTACAATATATAATGACTTGGAATTGTTAATTAGAGAGAGATGAGTTCCAATTCCAGTTGCATTTCTTATATTCATTTACATGCAAATACTCTTGAGGAAAGATATGACTCTACCTCTTCTGCCCCCAGAATTGCCATTATTAAACACTTTGCTATTTTAGACCAGCATGCTGGCCATGTTTGCTATACTCACAATGTTTCAATTCATGCTATTTTTCAGTGAAAAGAAATAAACATGCAACACAAAGATGAATAAGACCAGTAAGTATTAATTGATATTAGTTATCTCTCCATAACTTGGAAAATGGAATGAGAACAATCTACCTCCATGGATTGAATAAAGACTTTGTTTAAATATTCCAAGAAGATTATCAAATACAAAAACAAGAACAAAAATGGATGATACATGGGCAAAAATATGGAGTGTATATTTGGTCCAAATTTAAAAAAATATATAATAAAGAGAAACAAAGGACGGTACAGAAAATTGACTCTGTTCATTATTATAGATATTATTTATCTCTTATAATAATAAATTATATTTAACAACGTAATAATAATTAACAATGTTAAAATAATTAACAACATTGAGACAATAATATGATTATAATAAACATGAATAACAATTGAAGAAATTATCTGATCTCAAATTTACTGTTTGTATCTTAACAAAAGCTACAAATTTATAATAATGAATTTAGTGATACGAGTCTAACTAATTAACCCATAGCTGGGGGCAAAGTGGTGGCTTGACACATCCAATCTTACAGAACCTGGTATTCCCAAACAGTCAGCCATCTAGGTACTGACCAGTCTCAATGTTGCTTAACTTATCATACAGGAATCCCCATTTCAATGTGATGTGGCCATAAAATCTCATTGCAGAAGAGTAAGAAATGTAGAGAGGAGATTCTATGAAGCACTTCCTTTGACAACTGGAAGTATCCTAAACAAAACAAGGAGACTTGTGCCAGCTTCTTAACTCAAGTCTTCACTGATTGTACAGCAACTTAGTTATAAAAATAAGCACAAAATCTTTTAAGTCAAAGAAGCATTATATAAATATACATAATTTTACATCTGACATTTTCATAAAGATAAATTCATTGAAAGTTTTTCTATTTGCACTAAAAATACTGGAGAAATAATTGCAAAATCACTCTTTCTTCTAGCAGCATAGGGACTGTCTGATTTTGAAACAAAGTGTATTTGAGATCAATACAAATGTGGAATGAGCCAGTTTCAAATTGCATAAAAACAGGAAAAACCTACTTTCAACTATGAACTTCATGATTGTGCACTTTGCACATGAAGGTCAGCTCGTGCCATTAGAAAGATGTCTTCATGCAACAAGAAAGGAAATTAAAAAATATGCCCATTGCAAAGTGGAAAACATAGCAGAGTATGTAAAATTTAACCCATATGCCAAAGTAGCTGGAAAGAAACGATTTTTAAGACACTTAACATTCAGTGCAGACGTCAGTGGGTAATTGAGATGTCAGTGGGTAACTGAGACTGTCGTCAACAAAAACTCTTAGAAGTACAGAATTTCTTCTTTTTGATCAATTCTCTTTTATTCATCTTTGAAATTGGCCAAAATTCTTGGTTTAAAGTTTACCTCACCAATAATTTTGATTGAAACACCTGCAGCCCATTATCAAACATGTCAAAATTTTGTATGTTATTGTGCAAAAATTGTTTGGATGTGTACACAGGAAAAGAAAAGGTGGGGGGAAAGTTAGTACAAGTTCAATAGCTTCACTAGGCAAAACAAAACCATACTTCTCTCCTCATCTTGATCTCTAATACACCACCCCTTGTCAGAAGTGAAAAGAAAGAAGTCATGTTCACAGTCAAAGGCAGGACATTACTCAAAGAAAACCTGTTACAATCTTCAAAAGACTTGAGACTTAGATAGAGGTTCACATTCCAGCAAGACAATGATGCTAAACATACAGCAAGAGTTATAATGGAATGGTTTAGATCAAAGTATATTTATGTGTTAGAATGACCCAGTTAAAGTTCAGAACTAAATCCAACCCAGAATCTGTAGCAAGACTTGAAAATTGGAGTTTATAGATAGTCTCCACACAACAGCTTGAGCTATTTGACAAAGACGAATGGGCAAAAGATTTAAGTCTCTAGATGTTCAAATCTGATACAAACATATACTCAAAAGACTTTCAGCTGTAATTGCAGGAAAAGGTAATTCTACAAATTATTGACTCAAGGTGAGGAGAGTGAATACTTATGCATCCAAAAGATGCTTTGTTGTCCTAATTATCATTTGAGTCATAACCAAATGTATTTTGCAGCTTCAAAACACTGAGCAATTTTGTAAAAAAAGATCATTTAATTCAATTTGTATACCAGTTGGTAACACTACAAAATGTAGAAAAGTTCAAGGGAGGGTTGAATACTTATACAAGACACTGGAATATTTTTATTTCCATAGTGCATTAATGTACAACCTATGACATGTAGGGTTAAAGAAAGAAGCTTATCTGAAGATTTGCCATGGAATGCATGACAGAGTAATGAAAGGCTTGTGATGTTGTGTCTGTTGGAAAGAGGTTGCATGATGAAGAATAAGTTTTCCTCCGAAAGTTCATGCAATAGCAATAGAATGAAAATGAATTGTACATATGAATTCTACTTGAAGTCTGGAGTGAACTTAAGATGCAGTAAACGTTCAAAGGATGCTGTATCAGTTTCCTTACTGAAGATTCTCAACAGTAATTTTTCTTATTTTATGGGATGAAGAGTTATCATTATTTTCACTATTTATATACGGACTATTGTCCCTATGTTTGTTATTGGTATCACCATATTTCTGTTGCTGTACCCTTTGGCTTTTGTCTGGTTTATATGGATCAGGGTAACCAATAGTAAATTTCATACTGAACCCTTTATTTAATTTACAGGGGTAGACTGTTCTCTTTCCACTGCCCATATCTCATCTAGTTCTTAGTTTTAGTACTGCTCAGTTATTGCTCACCCTGTTTGTTTGATGTGAGTCTAGATATCGGTTACAGCACACCTTGCTCCAACTGGATTAAATCTCTTACTGTGTCAAGTCCCCTAATTCATCTTGGTTGTCCACAACTGTGCAAACATCACTAACATTGCTCAGTTATCTACTCACAAGGCAAGGGGTTATATGTAAAACACTACATCGCAATTGCTATATCACCAAATTCATGAATAAATGCTTTCATCATAGTCATCAACTTTCAATCTCCCTATGCTTTAATACACTAGACTATTGTCCTGTAAGTCCTATGGAATAATAGCTTATTTGTAATAACACATTGCTAATTAGACAGAAAGGTTTGCCTACTCATGTGATAGTGAAAACAAAACCTTCACCTTGTATCAAGTTGAAATTTCTGTTTTTATTTTCATATCATCATTACTTATAATTTGATGATATCATCTCATTTCACAAAATTTTCATTGATATTTGTAAACTGAATTTATATTCAAAGTATAGCAAGCATACCAAATGATTCTGCAGAGTTCAGTTTCTTATACTGATTTTTTTTATTTACATTGAGATTCACAAGGCCCAGGAGCCACTCAAGGTAGAGGGTTACAGTAAGAAGCAGCTTATGATTGTAGTGATTGGGGAAACATCCTCTCAGGTGTCTGTTTCGACAGAGTTGTGGTTTGCAGGAAGAAGCTGTTCAAATGGAACTTACCAGGGAATGAAGCTGGTGTCTGCTATAATGTAAGTGGCATGGATTATCCTGGCTGTGAAGGTTAGAGCTGAGGGAACCCAGAAATGCAATTTGTCCAAGCACTTTCCATGGAAGCAGCAATAGAGCCACATCCTGCCTGTCACAGAGTGGTTACAGGGTAGAAAATAATTTGTCTCCTACAAAAACTTGGAGATGCATTTGGACAATAAGAAAATAGAAAGTGAGAAGCTGGGTGGCTCCCTCCCAAATATAATGACAGTGCTCCATTTTAAGCCTGATCTAGCTCTTGTAAAAGTAGAGGATGATGCAGGGAGTCAGATATTTACTGGAGTGGTACAGAGAACTGACCATTTTTCTTGCATCTTTAGTGATGGATTGTATATACGAGTTCCACTTGAGGTCAGGGATGAGACCCAATAGTGACTCAAGGCATGGTTTCCTCCCTGAGGGAGCATCTATTGTGTTGATGTTAATATACATGACAAGACACATGAGCCTAACTTTCATATTGCCTACTTCCACAATCAAATCTTTAATCCCCACAACCTTTATTTCATCCCTTACTGATCTGATTTTCTTTTAATCATTCTGTCTCTCACCATTCCTCACTTCCCTCAGCAATGAAGAAAAATACTGCCATCAAATGTTGAAAAAAGTTACTATTTAGATTCTTAAATATTTTTAGTAACTGAAAAAAAATTAAATTAATCTGTTTCAATCCAGGGTGAGGAGGAAATCACATTTCATACCTGGTAAATTAGAATACTTTAAATTTTTTCCTTTCATATTAACTGTGGCAAGAGGAATGCAGCCAACATATTTCCAGGTACTGCACATTAAATGTCAAAGGGACTCATATGGTTTTCAAGCTAGAATAAAGGATCATATTTGACAATCTATGTGTTTATTTTTGTTTTGACTGTATAAACGATACAAAAATACACAAAAAACAATAGAAAATACTTCATGAAATTTGTTCATATCTTTTTATCGTTTGATTGCATTTTTTCTCTCATTCTATCACAACTTTGTCAACTCGGGCAAGATTAGAAGTGACATTCCTTGGAGAAGTTGTCACCTTTGTTTATTTTATCCCATTATAAGATTAATTAATAAAACTTTTAACTTGGCATCTTGACTGGAATTTCTGGCCAGACATTAATTGTTTTATTAAAAAAAAACAAATTTAAATAAAAACAAACATATTACAACTCATAAAAGCAATAACAAAATCTTTGCAATTCTTTTCCCTGACAATGTTTCTGCTTTTTTTCTTGAGAAAAGTCCAAAGTTTGGTGTCTTTTTCTCAGATATTCAATCCCTTCTCTTCTGGCATCAGATCACAGATCAACTGAAGAGAAAGAAATTATTTATATGATATATTTGTAATTTAAGAGTTTATTAGTCTATCTTATCTACACAGATGAACACTGATATATATATATATATATATATATATATATATATATATATATATATATATATATATATATATATATATATATATATGCAAATGTGGAGAAACCCAGAGTCACAAACTCATATCCATACAACTGAATATGTTAGCTCTATCATTGATATTGAGCACTTTTCAATAAGTACAGTGCATATAATATATATATATATACTACAGTTCAAAAGTTAGAGGTAACTACTGGTGATTTTTTAAATTGGCCCAAAAAGTAGTTGCTTTGTACCTTAAATAAGAGAAAATTATTATATATGGTTTTAAAAAAGTGAGAGGTGATTTTTTATTAGGAATTTTATCATAAGAAGAAAAAAGCATTTTAGAATTAAATTTTGCTATCATCAAAATATCCTCTTTTAGCCTTGATTACTGCAGAACAAATGTTTGGCATTTATTGCAAAAGTTTCTCAAAGTATAAGTTTAATAATTGATTCCATTCTGTTTTCAATGACTTTAAGAGTTTTTTTTCATTTTTGGGATGTAAATGTTTCACATTTCTGTCAAGTTCACCTCATGCTAATTTTGGAAGTTGCTTGAAACTTTTGAACTGTAGTGTATATATAAATATATATATATACATATATATATATATATATATATATATATATATATATATATATATATATGTGTGTGTGTGTGTGTGTGTGTGTGTGTGTGTGTGTGTGTGTGTATTTCTGAGATGAGGTATTGTAATTATTTATATTATTTACATTGTTTAGACTGTTGTCCACGTTGCCATATTCATGATGTTTGTACTCTTTAGCCTTCTTCAGGTGATTAGAATTTTAAACTGAACCCTTTATTTTGTTCACCAGGGTAGAATATTCTAGTTCCACGTGCCATGCCTCTTTTGGGTGTCTTAGTTATCTCCCTTTAAATCAACTCTCCAAGTTTTTGTTCCCCACTGTAGTACCCAACATTTTGGCTCAAGTCACTGGATCCAACCAACACTTTTTTATCCACTGAGCCATGTGTCATTGAGGACATCAGTGTATGGATTTTGGGGATTTATAAAATTAATGTCTCAATAATCATTTTTTACCAGAGCTCAAATTTCAATTTTGTTGTTATTATTGATTTTTTTCTAGCACTCCATATTACTGGTTCCCATATTGTATTCATTTCTATGCTTGGCTGGTTAGAAGATTTTTGTGGCATATATACTGAATCTTTAAGTTTCATATTTTCCAGTGATGAATTCTGTCTATTATTTCAACCTCATCTCACAGTAAGCGGTGATCGCCCTTTTTCCTCCATATGTGGTTGGCTATGCCTGATTTTTCTATTTTCCCACATGTTACGGCTTTACGATGTTCTTGCATCTTATCTTATGTTTCTCCTTTACATTTCTTACCACAGCTACATAGGATGGCGTACACACAGTCTTTAGTCATGTTCTCCTCTATGTGGGGAGGTCTTACTTGGAAGAGGTGTCTGTGAAGAGTCAAACCACTTTAGGAAGGTTGTCCTGATGGTACATGGAAATAGAACAATCTACCCCGGTGGACTAAATAAAGGGGCTCAGTCCGAA
>CAHIKZ030004140.1:42500-50000 GCA_903632075.3 Acanthosepion pharaonis
AGAAGGAATGAAAAGAGAACGAAAGGTAGGAGGAGGAAGAAGATAGGAAGGAAAATAGGAGAAAGAGGAAGAGGACTGGAGAAAAGAATGAAAAAGAGAAATAGTGATCAGAGGAAGAGAAGTGTGGGAAGGAATGAAAAGAAAAAAAAGAAAGTAGAATGACAAGAAGAAAGAGTGAAAAAGTAAAGGTAGTATAAAAATGGAAGAAATAAAAACGAAAAAAGAGAACGCAAGAGGGAGAAGGGAAAAAAAAGGAGCAGAATGTAGATAAGGGAGAAAGAGAGAAAAAAGTTAAAACAAGGAATAAATAAAGAGAAGGGAGGAAGAGGGAGGGGGAGGAGGAGAAAAGAATGTAAAACAAAAAAAAAAGAAAAAGTCAAGAAAGAGATAAAAAGGGTTGCTTGCTACAAGAGATAAAAACGACAAGAAAGTTAACACAAAAAAGAATTTGAAAAATAAAAAAAAATGTCTGTGGAGGGGTGTGGAATTGAAACGCTTGGAATGTAGGTGGTTGGGGCAATGAAGCAGAAAGTAAATGAATAAATAAAAGTTTTAACACAACAAATGCTAAATCCCCAAATTTGTAGAAATCAAAAGAGAATTCCTTGCTCATCCATCTGCCCAAGGGAAAACATTTCTTAGTCAGACATCTCATGGATACACAAACTGCATGCAGGTGTAAACAATACAACACTTGATGGGCTTAACTGAAATACATGCGCACAAGAATGTACAATTAACCTTGACGCTGTTTGCACAATTCTGACATGCTTCCAGAGTCTCCAGCCAAATGATAAATCTTACAGATTTGACATGACCAGCTCTACTGACCAAATATCTTCTTTCAACATTATTTGATAATGTTTGTACACCTCTTGAAGAAATAGCTCATTGGTTTCAGGGCTGGGGTTACACATTGTGTCAATTATTTTATCACGTAGTGTATCGTCCTGAGGGCAATAGTTCACAAGCTAACATCACAAATTTAGGGAGATTTATCCTCCCTGGGTATTCTGTCACACTGACATAAACAAAGATCATCATCATCATCATCATCATCATCATCACATGATTGGCTGGGCAATTGGTTGATTTTGTTTAGCAAAATATCAGCTTACATAGGTCATTTAATGCCAAAATTTACATATTTTGAACAAAATTTTATGGCTTCAATTAAATATTGAATGCAATTTTTTACCTTCAACTACAGATAAAGGTTATTGTTGGCCATTTTGATTTAAATGTGTATTGTTGGTAGTTTTACAATAAATATGTATTGTTGGTTAGTTGATTTTGTTTAGTGGAATATTAACCTCTATGAGCTATTTAATACCGAAATCTAAATATTTTTGGACACAATTTTATAATTTTAGGGTAAATTTATGTTTTTAGATATATCGTTTATATATCAGAAAATTTGTTGTTGGTAATTTCTTTTATTGTTCTTGCTCCTTAGTAATTTTTCTGCTTACCAATTCTTTCACATCTATGCCTTTATGTCTTAGTGGCTTTGTTGCCTTGCTTGTGGTAAATCAATTAAAGTATGTATATATATATATATATATATATATATATATATATATATATATTTTAAGACATTTTTTTTGTTTATATGTTTTTTTTATAGAAATAAATATTTAAGTAAATGCTCTGTTTATAATAAACAGTATTAACAATATTTAATGGCCTGAATGTTCAAGAATCAAACCTATACACGAAACTCTCATATAGCCTGACATGCTTTACCAATTGAGCCACAGAGGAGCATTTCAGTTTTAAGGTCGATTTTACTGTTTTTAAATTACAATTTGCTATAATTTTCTCTCATACATTCATATCTGCTTGATACGTATCCGAATGTAAACAAATGACATCACACATTATGAAATGGTAAAAGTCTGACAATTATTTGAAGATATTTTTTGTTTATATGTTCTGTGACAAAAGACATGACATCAGAATTTGAAAGGAGCACAAACATATCTTGCCTGCAAAGTGATGACAGAAAGAAATATGGCCACTATTGAAGACACAATTTATACATGCATATCTCATCCAAAACGAAACAATATTTGCACACATGCAAATTTTGGCTGTCTTGAAATAGCATAAAAAGCTGGGTGCCAGCAGTACCAATGGTCAGGGAGTCATTCGGTGGACTGCGTGGTATAGAGTTGGACGTACGGATTGACAGATGGACAAAGAGGAAGTCGAAGTAGGCGCGGCTGAGCTGGTGTCTGTTTCACAACTGCCCAGTGTAACGGCTGAGAAAGGGAGTCATGCAATCCATTTCCTTGAGGCAACCAAAGAAGAAAAAAAAAATAGCTGGCCTGCCGGTGAGCGATACACTGCACATTTTGAGCCACCCCCCTCATCATCATTTTTTTTTTTTTCTCCAGCACGTTCTTTTTTATAGATACATATATTTAAGGAAATGCTCTGTTTATAATAAACAGGCCGGTAAATGCCATTAATACTGTTTATTATAAACAGAGCATTTATCGATGAAGCCACAGAGGAGTGTTTCAGTTAGCAAGGCTGATTAGGATTACAGGTTCAATTCCTGCTGGAAGACACATATTTTCTATGAAAATTTCTCGGACATTCAGGCTGGTAAATGTCATTAATACTGTTTATTATAAGCAGAACATTTACTTAAATATTTGTATCTATAAAAAAGAACGTATAAACAAAAAAAAATGTCTTAAAATAATTGTCAGACTTTTTTCATTTCATTTTGAATTCAAGATTTTCCTTCTCTTAGACTGGTTTCCAACTAAAGCTGAAGAGGCTAGATTGTCCTACTATTTAACCCATAGCTGGACAATTTGGATTTATACCATTACCAAGGGTATATGCATGTAAATGAATATAACAAATTCAATTGAGATTTGAAATCCTTTCTCAATCTAAACCACTATCCATCACTTCACACACAATACATTCCAAAATATAAATAATTCAATAAAAAATTGAGTCATTCAGTTCAACCTTTAATCTTGTCCAAGAAGCTGGAAATGTTTTAGATTTTTTCACTGAAAAATTTGGCTTAGATTTTGACATTCTTAACAGACATGAAGAATGGTTCCTTGGCATAGAAGATAGCAAAAGCAAATTCATGCTTCCATCTTGGAAGAATCTGTTACAAGAGAATCATCAGGAATTGGGTCAGTCAATAAAGCCAAAATAAGTAAAAAACAAGAGAAACAGAAATGACAAATTGATTGTCTATTATGAAAAATAATGCAAAGATTTATGAAAAATTTCATTTAGAGAATGGAATTCAAAGAATGTATGCATGTATATGAATGTTGATGCACGGAACAACATGCAAACACAACACACGCACATGTGCCGGAATGTCTGTAAAAAGTCATGAATAATGCTTGATTGCCCAACATTTTCCACATAACTTCACACGTGCATCTATACACACATGCATGAATATGCACATACACACCTACACATATACATATGTATAAATATATGTGCACAAAAAAATACAAAACACATTAATAAATACTCATATGTATAAAGTCATTGTGTTTTCTGTGCAAAGATTCTGTTGCATGCTGACTACTTAACTACTTACATACACACACACACACACACACACACACACATATATATATATATATATATATATATATATATATAAACAATTCTGATTAAATCAAACCAATAAGGTCCTGTCTGTTATTTTTTTTATATTTTTCCAATTTTTTTAAATGATGTGTTTTACTAGGATTTAAAATGTGCATAAATTGTCTGAAGTTCGTGTTTATGTTTTTTCCAAGTATTTCAACCATCTTAGTCATGTTCAAGAACCAAGTGGTTTCCATATGGTAGGTAGCATTCAGTTGTTTACATTCTGATATTCATAGGAAACCTGAAAGTTTCACATAACTTATGACTTGTATTCAATGAAACTTACTTGGATGAATAGTTGCTGCCCAAATATACCTGTAAAGACATATGAAAGTAAAGTACTATAAAGTAATATAAAGACATATATGTGTGTGTGTTTGTGAGTCAATAAAGTCACTAAGGCACAAGGGGTTTTTGAGCGTGAGAGAATATGAGAAATAGAAAACATTATTAAGGAGAGAGAACAATAAAAGAACAGGAATTAAGAAGACAGAAGATAATGATTGGCATCACATTTAAATTTTTGAAGATAAAAATTGGCTTGAAAATATTCTCTTCAAACATAACGTAATGGATATAATTTTTCAGTTGACCATATGAATATACAATATTCACATTGTTTTTTTAACTTTAAATAAATTAATCATATATAAGATGCAAAAAACATTTTTTTATTTAATAGCTGAATAGTATGCATAAAAACTACTAGACTAAATTATTTAAATTAATAGAAAATATCTTTTGCAAACCATATTGAGGAAAGATATTATGGATTAATCCAGTGTTGATGAAAAAGTCATTTTGTAATTTGCATAGCTAAAACAAATATCATAACATAGATACCCAGCCTAGAAATACAAATTGGTCTACAGTTAAAATGCAGACCTCAACATACTTAATTGAAAGGAAACATGTCTCCAACAAAAGAACTGCCAATTGAAACAAAGAATTGGTCTCTCTCTCTCTCTCTCTCTCTCTCTCTCTCTCTCTCTCTCTCTCTCTATCTATCTATCTATCTATCTATCTATAAATATGTGTATATATACATAGATTTAGTATATGTTGCAGCAGATCATTATTCAAACATATATTGTTAAATATAGCAGACAACAAATGTCTAATATGTTTGATCCTGAACCATTCTGAATAAATAGATGTATATACAAGTTTCATTAAAAAACGACTGACAAAGTACTGCAGTTAAGTTTTTATTTAATTTTCTTGTGTATATTGCATAATATTGCACAATGTACATTGTATAATACTCAATAATATCAACTGAGAACATGGCCACAATGTGCTGACCGTGTTTGGAAAATAAAACATTCCTATAACTCTAAATACATACATAAAACAATCCATATATTCAGTTAAAAGTGAAATAAAATAATCCTTGATAATGACTAAAACTGTAGCTGAAAGTGCTGAGAAATTATAAAATATTCAGACAATTTCTACATACTTTATGTCCAGAAAAGAGGAAAATTATAAAAACACAAGAAAAATTAAATAAAAACTTAACTGCAGTAGCTTTTCAGGCATTTTTAATGAAACCTGTATGAAAGAAGGATTGCTGCCCAAATACACAATTACAGATATATATATATATATATATATATATATATATATATATATATATATATATATATATACTATACTAATATTTTTATTGAAAAAAATATTTTGCATCATGATATGGAAATTTTTATGTTCCAGAACTTTAAATTTGTTCCATTATCAAGCAATGTTTTGGTAACTTTTAATTAAAAGAGAATGGTATTTTATTGAAGAGTTAAGAAGGAGGTGAGAACAAGATTTTAATATTTTATGGCTATGTCCTGATTGACCAATCAAAAGACAGGTCAAAGCTAAATCAGAAAAGTGAAAAATATAGGTTAGAGATTATCAGTGTGTGTGGTAGTTGTATTTGTCTAGATGAACTGTCATTTTTAGATGTGTCATCATTACTTCCGGTTAAGAAATATCATTTTAAGATACAATGAAATAATCATATATATATATACTAGCAGTAGAGCCTGGCATTGCCCAGGGATGTAACAGTAAGAAATAGATCAAGTATCCACCATCATAAAGACTGAAAAATAAAATTGACAAAGATTATTGTTTAAGGTTGACGGACACACATGTCTTAATTATTTTTTTTTTTTTTTTTTACGAATTGGTCAAACCCAAACTCAAACAAAAACATTGTTTTCAATCGTTATGAATCTACCGATTGAATAGAATTTTATTATAAACAATTGTCTTGTAAATGGAATTTTTAAAGCATTCTGAATGTAAAAATAAAGAAAAAAGTGTGCAAGACAATAAGAAACACTACCTGCCAAAAAAAAAGTGAAGTTTTGTTGAAATCGGTTGAAAAATGTAGGAAATCCGATCCCATATATAAACGAACACACACACAACCTGGGTTTTTGATAATAAGTATAACTCGATATGAGTTGTTCCCCTTTCATTCTCGCGACAGCAATGCCTCTTAATGCAAAAACAATTGTGTTTTTCCAATTTTTGGTGCTGTCAGAACCACCACAAGGTAATTTTACATAGTCCTGTGAAGTTTTGTTGAAATCGGTTGAAAAATGTAGGAAATCCGATCCAATATATAAACGAACAGGCACACACACACACACACACACACACAACCTGGGTTTTATAATAAGTAATATATATATATATATATATATATATATATATATATATATATATATATATATATATAACAATGGGTTAATTTGGGGATTTTATTTTTTTTTAATTATTTTTGTATATACTTTAGAACTATCTTAAAGGGCCCTATTGTATGATTAAATCAGTTTTATATATATTATACTATTTTGATCTTAAAATACAATACTTATTATATTCAATTGGCCATAAGACATGGCAATATTAAAATTAAAAATCAAGGAATTAAATAAATATTATATATACCATTATATATAATAAAATAATGGATATATAATTGTAATACATAGATTATTTTATGAAAAATTCAGTTAACTATATTTTAAAGTAAACATTATACAGTGCCTACATATTACAGTTATTTCATTCCTCTGATTTAATAGATCATTATTCTTAGGAAGACTTAATAATATGCAGCTTTTCACTAGACACAGGGAACATGGGTCATTTAATGCATGGTTAAATGCAATGGCTACACCTGATGATTGCATTTAGCATGAAACAGACTTTAATGTCCACTTGTGTGTATATATATATATATATATATATATATAATTATTTTTTATAAAAAAATTATAACATAAGTATGTTATAAAATCACTACAAAAATAGCCATTTTGTTTCAACACACTCTGTGTCTTATCAAGTAGTGATTTTATAACATACTTATGTTATAATTTTTTTATAAAAAATAATTATATCTGCTCTACTTTGTATTGAGCACTCTTTTAAGAATAGTAATTGTTGGTTATTGGAATTCATTCCGTATATACCAATTATATACTTTGATATATATATATATATATATATATATATATATATATAATAATCAACTCTCCCGTCGAGATTCGACATATGAGGGTCAAGCAGATCAGTTTCCAGGAAACCGACAGCCCAACACCGGCACATGAGATTTGATTATAGTGGTGAAAGCCTCATGCAGGACCATCCACACTTTTTGAAGGGACGAATACAGAGACCTGGTGCACTGAATGCAACAATATTAGTGGTCAATATACACATAGAAATTATATAAATATATATACATACATACAGACACATACATATATATTTGTATAAAAAGAAAAAAGGTAAACTGTCTTTGACTCCCCTCTTTAAAACTTCTCTCTGTTAAATTTTAATCCC
>CAHIKZ030004140.1:57500-192500 GCA_903632075.3 Acanthosepion pharaonis
ATATATATATATATATATATAGATAGATAGATAGATAGATAGATAGATAGATAGATAGATAGATAGATAGATGGATAGAGAGAGAGAGATAAATATAGATAGATATAGATAGATAGATAAATAGATAGATAGATTCTTTACCAACATGTTTTGTTCTCTGATGAACTTTATCAAGGTATATATAAAGAATTTATTTTGTACCAAATATTTATAAACAGAATTAAAAAGTATAATTAAGTTTCAAAAGGTTTAAATTTATGAATGCTCATAAAAATTCTTCAGGCTAAATGCAGAAATCAAGGTAAACTATGGAGGATGCGAAATGATATAATTTTAACAAAAGTGAGTAAATAATAGTGTTGTTATTGAATTGTTTTTAACACAATTATTATTTCTGTTTGAATTACACTATTTACATGCAGGCTATTGTCCTCATCTTTGTTGTTATTATCATAATGTTTCACCTTTTGTGCCCTCTTAGCCTTCCTCAGGTGTATATCAAACCTTCCCTAAAGATGGGTGACTGTCAAAGAAAGTGGTGCAATTCTTGGAAAACCATATTTGCAAAAAAGAATCAAATTTTACAAAAAAAGTAGTTATTTCTCAATCAATACATTTAGAATTTCTAGTGCAACATTATTCCATTTGCCTGAAATTATTTTAAATTAGTTTAAATTGATATACAGAATAATTTTTCTGAATTACAAATTTCATTCAGATGTTGAGATACTGAAGAGATTTCAAATTTACGTTTATCAAATTCATAACTTTTCAATAAATAACACCTGCATGAATTATTGAATTTATTCTTGCATCTCTGACAAAACAATTTTAAATACATTTTAATAATGAATTTTCTTTTTTCTAAAATAGATTAAAATAATTGTTACTGATGATTCTTGAAGGTAAATTTCCTCCATTGCAGGACAAATTAAGCAAAAGTATTTCATAAGCAGGACATCGATCATATCAAATAAGTTTGCCACTAGAGAAATACTCAATATTTCTTGACTTTTTAAAACATTAATTTAGTCGGTGATCTACAATTTTTGAGATGAAATATTCACCTTATTCTATATATTTCAATTATTGCATTAGTTTTTATTGCTCTTTGGAAGATAAATTCAGATTAATATATTCTTTGAGCTTTCTTAGAAGTAAATTATTTGTGGTCATTAGAAAAATTTATGGAATAATAATTGATGGGCTGTTAAAAATTATAAGAAAACCCTTTTTAATTTCCTACATTCATCTTCTAAATTCGTTTCCAATGAATTCTGATTTTGAAGAAAATGAGAAATATGAATTTCAACTAAAATCTAAAGTAAAAAGTATTTTAGTAGAAGCAAGTATCAGCAACATTTCATGATTGCCAATAAGGGAGTCTTCTCTTCTCTTTCTCTCTGTCTATATATATATATATATATATATATATATATATATATATATATATATATATATGTATGTATGTATCTATGTATGTATCTATGTATGTATGTATGTATATGTGTGTATGTGTGTGTGTGCACATGCATATACACTACCAGTCAAAAGTATTTGTCCACCCTCAAAATTTTTTATTTCACATCCTAAAAGTGTTACTTTTAATTAAACAAATTAAGTACCACAATGATTTCATTTATTATACTAAACACAAATCTTCTTCAGTAACTTTGACATTAGTATAATCAGATATCTTTTGAAAATTGATTTGAAGACATTTTTTCTTCTTTAGTACTGATCATGAATAAAACGTTTTCCAAAAGTGACATTATACCAGCATTTGAACTCACCTTAGATTATATTATGTTGAAATGTTGGTCTGTTGCTTTGAATATCTCAAAGGCATTTGACAGGGTTTGACATGCTAGTCTTCTTCATAAGTTGAAAGTTTATGGTATTTTGGGATAAATTTTTGATTTCATTTAATCTTTCAAGACCATCTTCATGATGGAAATCGCAACACCCATTTCCCACCCCAAAGTCTTCATTCCCTTGTTTGATTCTTACATCACTTTCTCCTGCAGTTGTTGGATGAATTCTGGTGAATTACTGCTTGCTAGATGCTACCTGTTTTACCGATGCTGCCAATGTACCTTGACCACCAGTAGTGAAATCTGTTATTCTTATTCTGTTTCGATTAAAAGCTAAATTTTGCAAGTTTCTTTCAGATCAAAACATTTTCTCAACAAAATACCCAAAAGACAAGAATATTCAAGTGGAGAAATTAAAAAAAAAAATTCCCAGAACTACAGTGGATTATATTGTTAGGGGACATCAGTAAACAGGACAAAACAAAACCAAAAGTAAAGCTAGTCGATCGACAAGAGCAGAGGATAATTTCACCAGAGTCACCAGTTTGGGTGACAGAAGGCTGACTGCTCCAAAAAATATGTCAACATCCACTGCGAGGAGAAGATTCTGAGAAGCTGGCCAATATGGCAGAATTGCTGTCAAAAAACCAGTGTTGAGGAATTGAAACAATGTCAATAGGCTCTAGTGGACTAAGGTGTGCAAACACTGAACAATAGAACACTGGAATAAATTCCTTTGGCCTGATGAATGAAAGTTTGAAATCTCTGGGTCAAATAAGAGGGTCTGTGTGCAGTGAAGTGTTGGCGGAAGAGCTGCAACAACCTGTATCACACCAACTGTAAAGAATGGAGAAGACTTTTTAAATGCTTATTTTCTAGGTGGTAAGGTTTCCATCATTTGGAGGATTGTTGCAGCACAATCTTCCTGTTTCCTTTATTTGGCTTCGATGAAATTAAGCTTGATAAAAGTGCATATGTACTTACAAAGATAGATGAACAATGAAACCGTGTTGAAATGCAAAAAGACTTACAAACAATAAATTTGAAATTTTAATTTTATTAAATTCTATTAAGAATTCAGTCTTTCAGATATTTTACTTGCTGTTTTTCTTCTTTTTGTTCTTTTGGGTGAAATGTTAACACACAGTGATCTTCCATTTACCCTGTGGCTTTGAGGAGAGATACAAATTACTTACAAGCCCAAATGAAAGAAAAAAAGAAAGGCATTTAAATCTGTCTGCATTTTGTTTTTCTACTGTCCTTTTTTAGAAAATGTTTGTGGCTGACTAAACTCTTGACTTCTGTGAAGATTCTTTTTATAGGAATACTTTTAATTCCATGAGAGTACATGCCAATTTATCTAGGTACACATATGTGTTTATATACATCTGCATTTATCTCTAGATAATTTTTTTTTTGTTTCATTGACTACCTGTATGTACAAGTGTTTCTATGCATATGTGTTTGTGTATAAAAGTGCCTGTTTCTCAATGGAGTGTGTCCTTGATAATAGCATCTTTGTATATGTGTGTGTATTGGCAGAGAGATGAGGTGTGTGTATAAGTTTATAAAAAGAATGTTATTGGCTTGGAGCATTCCAAATAAATTCTGACCTTAAAGTAATTGATAATAACCTAAAAATTCTGGCAAACAAATAGTTTAGATTTGACTAATTTTAACAAGAGAGTCTTCAATCATCATTGGATTGATGTTGACATTGAAATCAATAAAAATTACACCAAAACTTTTTAATACGTTGAAAAAAAATGTATGAAATGAATTTATATCATGTATGTGAAAAAGATTTAAATTATATATATATATATATATATATATATATATATATATATAAGATGCAATGGATAAATTATCATCTAAATTACGAAAATGAAAATAACACTGATATTTAACAGATATATTTACCAAAATTACACAAAAATTTAACAGATATATTTACCAAAATTACACAAAAATATCTTGACATAGTAAAGAGTAAATTTATTCACTAAACTCACCATTAGCTTCAACCAGATGATGTCAAAATGTCCTGCAACTCTTCTGGATGGTATCCTTCTTTAAGCTGGTGAATGCTGCCATAATCTTTGCCTTCAGTTCATCTTTGGTGTTACAAGGAGTTTTGTTAGTCTCTCACTCAACTGCACCCCACACATAATAATTAAAGGGTTGCAGTCTAGGGAGATAGGTGGCCAGATGTAAGGAGTGAAATGGTCACAGAAATTGTCTGATACTCATGACTGGGTTCTCCTCCTTATGTGGCTTGGTGCAGAGTCTTGTTGCCAGATATAGGAGTTTCTAGCAGCCACCCTCTTGAACCAGGGTAGCACTACCTCCTCAAAGAACTTGATGTAGCCCTCTGTGTTGAGCTTGAGGCTCTCACCAACAAATTTAGGAGTTATTTTCTTATCAAAATGAACAGACTGAGTTTTCCAAGCTGCTATACAATTAGACTCATCCAACTTTTTACAAATCCTCAACACTGTCCTCAGACAAACATTCAAACACTGAAATGTTTGTATTGGAGCTTCTGGCACAAATGCCAAGCAGTACAGCATATTGCTTCCAAATTTCTGGTGGAGTGAAGTGCATCATTGTGGTCTTTTTCTCCGACTCTATTATACTGTGAAATTGGCAAAATCAAAAACAAACAACACGCATATGCAAAATTACAAATATAAAATGGCGAGAATTTATCCATTGTACCATGTGTGTGTGTGTGTGTGTGTGTGTGTGTGTGTGTATATATATATATATATATATATATATATATATATATATATATATATATGCTATGTAAAGTACCTGGTTGAGATCTGGTGTGAGCTAGATGCTTTTCATGAGGGTGAAAGAAGTCTCTCTGAGCTTCAGTTAGCAATACATTTAGTGTTGGTTTCATGATAAAAAGTCTTCTGACGGGAAGGAAAAACATGAAAGCTTAACCCAGTCATTATATTGCATGTGTCTGCCAAGAGACATGTACTGGCTGGTATTGACTCTGAAACGAAGAGGTTAAACTCTGCAACAATAACACATGAGGGCTGTTGTTTGGAGTTTCCGTGGCAAGTCTTTTGCACTGTTACTTTTTTATCGACAGATCCAAAAAGTGTGGATGTTCATACACAAGCTTTCACCACTTGAAACAAATCATTGTGTTGGTTTTCTGACAACTACATCTAATTAGTTCCACACAATTCAACAATAACAATGGCTGGCCAAAGCCCTAATAGGCAAACAAACCTCAATGAAAATAACTGATATAGCACAGACTAATGGCAATAAGGGCTCTGGAACATTAAGCGAAGGGGTCTTTCCTGGCAGGTGTCCCATGACACCACAGCATGGGCTTGGTTGTCCTCTGGTTACTGTGAAAAAACTCTTCAAAACAACATCAACTTCATCTTGACTCTTAGAATGTACACACTCTCCAGGACAACTCAGCACCAGAAAGAAAGACAGCTCTGGTCGCAATGGAACTAAATATTTATATAGCTGCACTGAGTGACACTCGTCTTCTTGGTGTATCACAACTATTAGAGAGAAAAGTAGGGTACACCTTTTTCTGGTCTGGGAATGATGAAAACAAGTTGCAATAATCAGGTGTAGGTTTTGCTATCAAATCAATGATTGCAGGATCATTACCTTCTCTGCCTAAGGCTGTTTCTGATAGAATAATGACCCTCAAAATCAACCTTGATCACAAAAACTACTGCCTTGTTGGTCAGTTGTTATGCTCTGACCATGAACAGTACTGAGCATGTAAAGATCACTTCTACAATCAACTTCGGAATGTGACCAAAGGGATAAATTAGTTCTCTTGGGGACTTCAACACCTGTGTTGATTCTGACCATCAGACATCAGAAAGGTGATATTGGTTGTCACAGTCTTGGGTGAATTAATTCTAATAGTCTACGATTACTCACTATGTGTAGAGAATTTGATCTCCGTATCACAAACACTGTTTCAGCAACCCAGCTACTGCAAGTCCTCATGGATGCATCCCAGTTCAAAAGATTGGCATTTTATTGAATTTGTCATCACCAAGCAAAGAGATGTTCAAGACTTTCTCATGCTCTTTTCATGCCACTGGTTACCTCTCTGACTGCACCTTGCTTTGCAGCAAAATCAAGTTTCATCCTAAACATAAATGGTTACAAATGTCATCCATACCAAAATTCCTTAATATCTCATTGTTGAAAAACCGTCAAGTGCAAGCCGATCTTTCTGATAAACTGTACACTGCTCTTCAGATAGTTATTATCACTGCTGGCATTGAATCATCATGGTAGGAATTGTCTCTCTTGACGTTCTCTGACTTCCACTGCACAAACATCTAGTTTGATGAAAATTATACAGAAGTCCAAAAAACTGATTGAGGAAAAAGTTATCATAAGATTTGGGTAAATGACAAAACAAGCCAACTACAATGGGTGTAAAGAAAGAGTACTACGTGTATTCAGACAAATGAAAGAGAGTTGGTGGTCAGCCAAGGCTGGTCAAATCCAAATAACTGCTGACAAAAAGGATTCAAAAGTTTTTTATGATCATTTAAAAGCAGTGTCTAGTCCCCAAAAAGCATGGTGTCTCTTCAATTCTAGCCAATGTCGGGGATACTCTCCTAACTGATAAAAAAAAGCCATAATTCAGTGCTGGAGAGATCATTTTGAAACAGTGCTCAACAGCACCTCAATCACAGATGATGAAGCTCTGTCCACTGTAACACAACATCCTAAAATTCCTGCGTTATCTCTGGAACCCACTCTTCTGGAAGTTCAAGCTTCTCTCAAGAAGATATCCTCAGGAAAAGCTCCTGGCGAGGATGCTATCCTTGCTCAAATCTACAAACCTGCATGATCTGTTCATTCAAATTTGAAGACCAGGCTCCGTTCCTCAGGACTTCAAAAATGCTTCCATGCAACACCTCTACAAGATGCGATAACCATAGGGGCATCTCACTTTTGTCTATTAGCAGAAAAATTTTGGTGAGTCTCATCTTCAACAGAATTTTAAAACACATTGTCGACGCCATCTACCCTGCATCTCAGTATGGGTTTTGCTCTGGTCGTGGCACTATCAACATGGTTTTTGCTCTACGTCATGTTGCAGAGATGGTTCGTGAGTGAAATAAGGAGCTGTTTATGGTATTTGTGGTCCTTGCTAAGGCATTTGATACTGTGGAAAGTTCTGAAAAACTTGGTATTCCTGACAACATGTTGAATGTCATCATTTCATTTCATATTGTTATGCAATCTAGTGTTATATCTGATGGTCAGTGTTCTGATCCATTTGATATCACTAATGGAACTAAATAAGTTTGTGTCATGGCACCTGTTTTGTTTGCACTGTTCTTCTCGGTGATGCTGAGGTATACTTTTTGGGATATAAAAACTGACATTAAATTTCATTTTCGAACTAATGAAGGACTGTATAACCCGTCACTGAGAATGACGTGGAAACGAAGACAAGCTTAGCGACAGACTAGTGCTAAACTTCGACTTCACATCAATGGCGTCGCAGATAGGATCGCATTTGTCTCTAGAAGATTCAGATTTTGTGGATGAATGGATTCGCTGTTTTTCTGCCAGTGCGAGAAGTAAAAAGTTGAAAGACAACAAGGAGAAGGGAGGTGAAAATGAAATTACGGATTTTTTTTTGGCTACAGCTGGATGCGAGACGATAATGAAAGTCTCCACCATGGCATATCCCACAAACTTGGAAGACCTGACTTTCAAAAAAATAAGTCAGATTATAAGGAGAAATATGAGACCCAAGAAAAGGCTGGTAGTTGCAGAAAGAACGAAGTTCATGTCGATGAAACAAGAAATTGACGAACCAATTATAAAATATGTACACCGTCTACGAAATGCAAGTAGATATTGTGAATTTGAAAAACTTGGACAAGATGAACAGACTATTGAAGAGGGCTTGATTCAATTAAGATTAATCGAAGGTATGTGCAATGCATCACACCGATATAAAATAATGGAACAACTACAAATAGGAAATATGTCTTTAAATACATGCATTGACTTTATTCAGCAACAAGAATTAATACAGAAATACAACCATCATAAAAGTCAACCCAGCGAACAAATATTCGCTGAGACATACATGTTAAAAAAGATAAGAAAATGTTCGTATTGTGGACGTGAACACAAAATAAATAGGGGAAAATGCCCAGCATTTGGAAAAACCTGTACAAATTGCTTAAATAAGAACCATTTTCAAGCAGTTGAAAAACGTTGAAAGAGTTGAAGAAAACGAAACCAATATGGAAGTCTTCACATTAAAAAATAAGAATATAGAAAAAAATGAACAAAAGAAAAAAGACATTATACTAAAGGTTAAAATCAACAACTGCAATTGAGATATGCAAATTGATACTGGGAGTGAAGTAACGCTGATATCAAAAAAATTTTGAGAACGCACTGGAAAGCCACCTTTACGAAAGAGCAGTTTACAACTCCGCCATTTTGATGGGTCGGTCATAAAAACTTTAGGATACTTTGAAGGTTCCTTGGAGTTAGAAGATAAATTTGAAGTAATACCTATAATTGTCACAAGTTGTAAAAAGAACCACGGACTTCTTGGAAACGACGTGCTTAATATAAATTCTACCAAATTAATTAATGAGATAAAAATGGAAAAAACCGGAAAGTTAAAAAACTATAAAGCGAGTTTAAAATTAAAAGAAAATGTCTCCCCCTCTTATTATGAGGCACGAAAATTACCAGTACATTTGCTGCCATTAGTAGTAACAAAACTACGAAAATTAATGGAACAAGACCTTCTTGAACATGTTCCCCCTGGGGGTAGCAAGTGGGCATCACCCATTGTAGTTTTGAGGAAGACAGATGGTGATTTACATATTTGTGGAGATTACAAAATAGGTGTAAATCACAAAGTTTGTTCGGATTCATATCCCATACCGAATGTTGAGGTTGCATTACATGCACTGGCAGGAATGAGCGTTTTTACAAAAATAGATTTAAAAACGGCATACCACCAAATACCAAGAGACGATAACTTCAAAGAAGTAACCACGATAAATACGCCAATAGTGTTACTAAGATGGAAAAGGATGCCATATGGAATAAAAACCGCAAGCGCCATATTTCAAAGGGCCATTGAACAGGTTTTAGGAAATATGATTTGTTACCAAGACGATATATGCATAGGAGCTACTAATGAAAATGAATTAAAAAAGAAAACTGACATAATCTTGAATAGATTAAGAAATGCTGGAATGACAATAAATGAGGAAAAATGCGTAAGCAATTGTAGTAAAATATCTTTTTTAGGTTATTCCATTTCAAAAGAAGGTATATCACCAGACCAAGCCTTGATAGAAAAAATACTAAAAGTAGCTACACCTACAAATAAAAAAAGAACTGGAGTCTTTTTTGGGATTGGTGAATTTTTTCAGGCGATATTTACCAAAATACACGGACTTGACTGAACCGTTTGCAAATTTAAGAAAAAAGAATATTGAATTTATTTGGTCAGAGGAACAACAATAAGCTTTTGATAGATTAAAAGTAATTATGGCAAAGAAACCAATAGTGAAAATGTTTGATCCAAAAAAAGGACATTACGTTAACCACATGCACGCGAACATTCGATATCGGGAATATTATCACAAGAAGGATATCCGATAATGTATTTATCAAGAAGACTAACGAACACCGAATTTAATTATTCAAATATAGAGAAAGAAGCATTGACTATTGTGTGGACAACTACTAGAGCCCGACAATTTTTAATTGGGATAAGATTTCTGTTAAGAAGTGATCATAGACCATTAGAGTTTATATTTAACCCAAGGAAAGAATTACCCAAAGTCACAACATCGAGGATACTAAGATGGGCAATAAGATTAATGGCATTTAATTTTGATATAGAATATGTCAAAGGAAATTCAATTCTACACTTAGATGCACTATCAAGATTGCGATTTTACAAGAAATCAAAATATAAAGCATTCTTACATTGGGTAGAGACTGATGTTTTGTCTTTAGATAGAATGGCTGCGGAAACTAGACATGATCCAGTACTAAGTAGGCTAATATCGAGAATAAGAAAAAACTCATGAGGAAATTGTTCTATGGCGGAAAGACCCTACAAAGAAATAAGATAGAAATTAACCTGGACATGGAGTGATTTGTAATGGGGATCTGGTAGTTCCCACAGAAACACAAAGAAAATAAAAAAAATAAATATAAAATGGCAATAAAAATGTACATGATGATATACACTGTGGAGTAGCAGCCACACAAAAAGGGATAAAATTAGAAGCATGGTGGCCGGGATATTCAAGAGGTGTCGAGGAATATATAAAAAGGTGCAAAAATGTAAAGAATTAAGAAACTTTACACAGACTACTTTATATTTGTGGCCCAGAGAAGTGGAGCCATGGAGTTGGGTGCATATGGATCATGTGTATATTACTGGAGTGGGACTCTTATTAATTCTAGTAAACTCTTTTTCAGGCTGGCCTGAAATAATCCGGGTGCCAGACAAGAAAAGTCCTGCGATAAAACAGATTCTAAGGGTCATATTTTCCAGAAACTGCATACCAAAAACCCTGGTATCTGACAACGCACCAGAATTTTGTGATGAAGATCTTAATTTATGGTTAGAAAAAATAGGATGTAAACCGTATGACACCCCCATATCACCCTCAGTCGAACGTGTTAACGGAAAGAATGGTGCAGACCGTAAAAACGGGACTAAAAGCATGCTCTCAGCAAAAAGAAAAAGTAGAAATGTTCTACCTAGGCTGCTTTTAAGCAGTCGCACAATACCACACGCTGGAAGACTAGAAAGCCCATCAGCTTTAATGGGAAGACAAATTAGAGCTCCGCTAATGATGTCGTATTCCACAAATGAAAAAATGTGGTACAAAAAGATCAAAGAAGCAAATCCGGAAAGGGCAGCATTTATCAGGCAAAAAGGCCACAATACAGCTATAATAAATAGAGAAAACGGCAACAGTGTTAGCCCATGCAGATCAAATAAGGACCCAGGGGGAATATGAAGAGTAAAATGATGTGGAAATGTCTACGAATCCGTCCATTTATGATTTATTAGAACAACCGTTACAGAATGAAACATCAGAAGACGAAATAATGCAGAATCAAGTGGACCAGAATGAGTTTGAAACTTCAGACGAAGATCAAATAATGAAAGAAGATGTCTATGATTACAGCTTAGCGCGGGACAGATCTAGGTCTCCCAGAGAAAGAAGTTCAGGAGAGAGAGAAGTAGAGCAAAGTAATGAAACTATCATGAGAAGAAGTACAAGAACTACTAAAGGTATAAAACCTATACGTTTCAGGGAGATGTGGTGACACTGGCAAATTAATATGCCTAATTTGCATAAGTGCAAGAGAAAGCCTATATAACTCGTCACTGAGAATAACGTGGTACGAAGACAAGCTTAGCGACTGACTAGTGCTAAACCTCGACTTCTCATCAGTATGGCTCTGAAACTTGGACACATAATAGATGGCACACTAATCAATTAGATGTCTTCCATAAAGGCTGTTTCCATGCAATCTGTGGCCTAACGTTTGATGACCGAGTGTCAAATGCTGACCATTTTAAGAAATGCAAGATTGGTACCATCGAGACCTTCATAATGCAATCAGAACTACATTGGGCTAGCCATGTGGCATGGATGTTGTGATGCTCGCAAACAAAAAGTTCTTTTATACAGTGAACTTCATAGTGGTTTATAGAAATGTTTGTAGACCTTGGCTCAGGTATAAAGATAAACTGAAGAGCAACCTTTCTTGCATCAACATTCCATGCAGAGATCAGAGTATCGTTCTAGCTGCCATTCAGGAATAATACACACTCAAGAAGTAAGCATCATTTGACTACATGAAACACGAAAACAAAATAAGACAGCTAACAGTGTTCCTGCTGCACTTGAATACAATACATTCTCCTGTACTGTTTGTGGACTTTTGTGCAATTCTTAAGCCGACCTCAAAAGTAATGCCCATCATAGGCGTGTAGATAATTAGTTTGTGGTTGTCAGAACCTCATACATCGAACTCGACGGGAGAGTCCATCATATATATATATATATATATATATATATATATATATATATATATATATATATATATAATACAATACTCAAGTGTTTAGGCACACCTTGCATTTCTTTAAATAAAATGTTTTTGTATTTTGTTGCTTTTATTTTTCAGTCTTTCTCTAGGTTCTCATTACTACCAAAAAGTTTAAATTTGGATTCATCTGTTCACAATACAAGTTGCTAATTTATGAATATTTTGTATGATAAACATTGTAATTTGTTTTTACCATTAAGCCCTCAGTAGACTTTTCAAGATTTCCCAAACATTCAACTAGCTAAATGTATAAAACAATTTCTAAATGTTGACTAATGTAAACAAAACATACGTAGCTGTCTCTGTTTGAAGAAATAAAGATTGTGTTAATACGACAGTATTTTCACAGATTTTTAAAAATTTATTTTTTAATTTTGAAAATAATTTGCACTAAATGGCAAAATCAAAGTAGCTAAGCACTAAGGTGAGGGAAAAACTGAAATTTTATTCAAAGATGGCTACTCTCAAATATAAATTGCTAAGAAGTTTCATGATTTCTAGACATTGGGCGGTGCAATATTTGTAACAAAACCAGTTAGAGACTAGTACAAATATTGACAGAAAATGTTCTGGAACATCAAATGTAACAACTGCTGCTGAAGATAATCACTTAATTATTGAGTGCAAAAGAAATAGAAAGAGACTGCTCCAGAGTTGACAACTGAACTTAATTCCTCTCAGCAGCAATCAGTGTTGCTCTCAAAAGAAAAGGACTTTTATGGGCTTAAAAAAAGCATAGGAACTGGACATTGAAAGAGTGACAAAATGTACTGTTGACAGATGAATCCAAATTTGAACATTTTGGTAGTAAGAAGAAAGTGTATAAGACTGACTGATGAATGTGCACCTCCAACTGTTAATCATGGTGGTGGGTCTGTTATGTGAGTGCACTTTGTGGGTAAGAGGGCTGAAGATTTAATTCAGGTCAAAGAAATTACAAAAAAAGAACAATATCAATCAGATTTTTGCAAAGACATGCCATACCATTGATGCACAATTAGAAAAAATTCCCTTTTCAACAAAACAATGATCCAAAAAAATCTTCTAAATTATTTCAAAATTACCTCAAGTCAAAAAAAGAAACAAAATTTTGGAGAGTGTGAGTTGACTGCCTCAATTGGAGGTTAACTATTTACCCATAGCTGGGACCCTAACAGGTGCTACCAACCCAGGTCATGATGAATCTGGGAACAACAGCAATTAAGAGGTGGTCCCAAGTTCCTCAAAACCTCTCAATCAGAAGTCTTGCTGCCAGATGTAGTTTATCATCATACCCAGGATGGCTAGTACTATAATGAAAAGTAGAAGTAGCAAGCCACACAAAAATATCACTTTTTATGGATACTGTAATAATAATAATAATATAGTTGAATATTTAATAGACTTCTTTTAGCAAGTAATGTAGTGATGATAAAAGCAAGCAAAAATATTCAGTATTCTCTGAAACTGATAATAAAATTTTAATGAGACTGACACAATACGGCATCATCTGAAGCAACAAGAAAAAAGGTTAAAATCTACAATAATATTTTCTTAATTTTCTTTGTAGTTTTATCCCTAATACTTTCAACTGATAACCTCATTGCTATTCTGTGTTAAATATCTGCATCTATTTTTGCTCTCCTTTCGAAACTCGCCAAATAACCCACAGATGAATTCCCTTTACGACTTGAAATTTTCTAATCATCTCCAATCTTCAATCTTGAATGTTTCTGTTTGATTCTTGAGAAACTAAATTGAGTAACAGTTCATCAAATTTTAAAGTACTAAGAATAGTCAGCCTCTTCAGATGCCAGGTCAGGCAGAACATTGGACAATTTCAAATGGGCTTCTACCTGACTCTTTAACTATCAACCATTAAGATTATATTCTTTACTCATAGAGTTTTTAACTTCACTCATAGTTCTTTGATTTCAATGCAAACCAAGTGACAGCAAGTTTCCTTATTATTTCAATATTTTTCCCCATTTCCTTCACTGTTGTATTTCTTCTTCTTTTATATGCTATTCCCTTCATGATCTCGATAACTATGGCTCTCCTCAACTTCCTATCCTTTTATAGCTCTTAGCAATATTTGTTTCCTTGGTATCACTCCCAATCCCTGTTTTGACATTTACTTAATACAAGCTTCTTTGGTAAGTGAGTTGCTATTTTCTAAGCCTTTTCTTAATCTTCACTGGTGTGCCGAAAGAATTACTTTCACTTTTATTTTCATATTCAATCAATCATTATTATCTCTTGAGTGTATTTTCATAATTTTTTTTCTTTTATGGTCCAGTTTTCAAGTTCTTTTCTTGTCTAGTTTAGGAAGGGTCCTGAATATACAACAACATGAACTGCACATGTATTTATTCTTCTAATCAAGTTTTTGTTGATGACTTTAGTTTTTGATATTTTCCTCATTCTTCTGAGGTGAATCTTTTTTCTTTAAATTTGATCTGCATAATTCTCAGTGGAATACCATTCCCACCCATTCATGCTTATTTTTGTATTTTTCTAGGCCAACTTGTATTTATTTATCATCAGCAAATCCCTCTTCCCACAATCTGTGTTCAGTATTTTCCCATGTCTTGTATAATCTATATGCCTTTATATATAATTGATTTTAATGGCATTGTTATTCTCCCCCATTAATGATCATTCAATTTCTCTTTTCACTTGATCTTCTTACTACTATAGTTATATAATTTCATCTACAATCCATTAAAAATTTCTGAAAGAGCCATTTTATTGAAATTTTAAGGTTCATGTCATTTGCCCTTTTTTTGTCGTCTATACCTTGCTTTGATTCTTTTCTCGATTTCCCGTCTTTCTGAATATTTTGATCAATAAATAAAAGTTTATTTCATTGATTCCTTTTCTTTGTTGTTGCTCCTAAGAGATTATTATTATCCTTTTCTCATTGAGTTTCACACCAGAGTAACAAGTGGTGGCAAATATTGGAGATTAAGTGTCAGCAAGTGCACTCTTCTTCATTGATTTTAACTCTTCATTTGATTTCCAATGAATCTACTTCCTTTAGCAGATTCTTAAGGTCCATTCCTAACATTCTGATAACAACTGTCATGACTGTCACCTTCATGTTACACAACTTCCTCAGTTATCTGACAAGATTAAGATGTAATGAAACCCAAAGAAGAATCTGCAATGTTATAGGTCCTGACCTGACAGTTCAGCTTTCCTGTGCTTTTTCTATAAATATTTTCATGATAATTGTTCAGATGAACACCCGACTATTGTACCTAGACTTTATGAATTCAAGCACAGCACTAGATTGGCAACAAGGCCTCATCGATTTACAAGTTGAATTGGTTTGATTCAACTGTAAGTTCTGTATCTTTTCTCACACTTCTCACCTGTGGAATTCTCTTCCAACTTCATGCTTTTCAAATTTGATCTTCAAAAATTGAAATGCAACGTTAATTTTTATCTTCTGTCTTTTTGATTTGCTCTTATATTCTTCTCTCTTCATAATAATATTCCTCTTTTTATTCTTCTTTTACACTCAGTAACCCTTTGTGTCTTAATGGCTTTACTGCCTTGATTGGGGTGAAATGAAATGAAATCATTGTAAAGTACAGTGACTAATTATAATAACTAATTGCAAAAACAAGATACTAAATCTCTCATGCATAAAATTATTGTTTCTTCCCCTCTGAACTTTGTCAATTAATATCAGAGTAAGGATGTGTGGTTTTAGGGATTTCTTGAATGTTGTCTTCTTAAGAAGATATGAGTGACTCTCTGTATTTTTCCTCTTGCGGGGAGTGCTTATATATCTTTTTTGCCATCCATTTGTCTCACATGTACATATTCTAGGTGCAAGCAGCTGTTTACATGTTGGAGGCAGCTATTCACATCCTGTGAGACTCAGATCTGCACTTGGTAGCTATGAGGTTATCTTCCAGATTAATTTTCTGATTTACTTCACTCCTTTGATTCTCTGGTGTGACACTGAATTATCTCTTCAGGTGAGCTCATTTCATATTAGGATCACCTCAAATCAACTTCTCACAGAATAAATGTTCTTTACTGAGATTAAATTCAGTTCTGACCATCCGTTATTTCCTGGCATGAGTCACATGTTACAAAGAGACATCTTGGTGATTTCACTTTCCTTCAGCGAAGTCAATGATCTGGAACGTTATAAATCCTATTTTATACTTACCAATTCTTACTTTAATATTTTCTTTATTTTAATTAAAGTAAATTTTATTAGCATCATCCCTATCATGAATATCATCAATATTATTTTTCTTCTTTAGTGTGTCATGTTACTTTAGGATGTGAATGATCATGGCATTCTACAATTTCCTATCCTTTGTACCTCTCAATAATATTTTCCTTTTTACTGTCTCCCTAAATCCCTATTCTGCCACAATTTTGTTAAGAAGGTTACCCACTGCTTTCTTCTACTACTCCTACTTTCAATCTGTCCTGTAAGTGTCAAATTCTCCAAGCCCACATTCCTTACTATGTGTCCAAGAAATTTCAACTATCTCTTTTTCTTTCCATTTACCTTAGAACTTACTCATTGCTCACATATTCTGTCTATGGTATTCTTTCTGTAGAACCAAATTTCTGTTGACTTAAGTCTTTTCTTCATCTATCCAACATTCACTGCCATATAGGAGGACTGATATTACATAACAGTTTGGTACTCATTCCTTTCTTTCTAACAAAAGTTTCCTGTTTCTTAATACAGGGTATATATATTTACCAAAATTACACAAAAATATCTTGTAATATATTTACCAAATTACACAAAAATATCTTGTAATAGTAAAGAGTAAATTTATTCAATAAAATCGCCAATGGCTTCAACTACGACAGCCAGACAACTTCAGAATCTTCTGCAAAACTTATGGACAGTCTGCTTGTTTAAGTTGGTGAATACTGCCATAATCCTTACCCTCCAGTTTATCTTTGGTGTTACAAGGAGTTTTCTTGGTGTCTTTCCCAACTGTGCCCCACCCATAATATTCAAGGTGGTGCAGTCGAGAGAGTTAGGTGGCTAAATATAAAGGTTGCTGTAGTCATCAAAATTGTCTGGCAGCCACGACTGGCTTCTCCTGCTTGTGTGGCATGGTGCAGAATCCTGTTGCCAGACATAGTGTTTTCCAGCAGCTATCCTCTTAAACCAGGGCAGCAATACCTCCTCAAAGCACTTGATGTAGGACTTTGTGTTTAATCTGAGGCCTACCTCTTACTTTTCTTATCAGAATGATCACTGTTATTTTACCAAGCTGCAGTACCTTCGTAATCACCATTAGATTCATCCAACTTTTACTAAATCCTCTGCACTGTCCTCAAATTGACACCCAAACACTCTGAAATGTTTGTATAGAGTATTCTGGTGCAAATGCCAAGCAGTACAGCATATTGTTTCTAAATTTCTATCTGTATTTTGATTTTCATTTAATATTTCTTATGTCCGTTATTAATGCTAAATAAAATTAAAGTTGAAATAATCAGAGAATAAAATCAAAGGCCAGGATTCCTTATAAACAAATTCCAGAAATAGTTCCAAAAGTAAATGGTAGAGCAGTGGGGTAGGAGCATAAAGTGTTTTGGAATGTTTCCTGCTGGAAGCAGCTTTCATTCCTTTTCCCACACCCACCTAACTTTGTTGATTGTTACCCCCCTCCCACCAAAAAGCAAGGTGCAACAGTACAGCTGCTCACTGCATTTGGCAATAGGTAACCAAAAAAACAAAAGAGAAATAAAAGTTTTCCATTTTTTTTGGAAGACCTTAATCAACTTTGATGGAATAAAAACTTGTGTCATGCTGTAGTCTTGCTATCTCTCTCTTTCTCTTTCACTCTCACTCCCTCTGTGTGTGTGTGTGTCTCTCTCTCTCTCTGTCTCTCTGTCTCTTTCTCTTTCATTTCACTTCCACTCCTTCTCTGTGTGTCTGTTTTGCTCTGTCACTTTGTGTGTATCTCTTTCTCTCTCACCCTCTGTGTCTATTTCTCTCTCACCCCTTGTTTGGGTCACTTTCTCTCTCTCTCTCTCTCCTCTGTGTGTATCTCTTTCTCTCTCTCCTTTTGTATGTCTCTTTTTCTCTTTCTTTCTCACTCCCTCTGTATGTGTGTCTCTCTCTCTCTCTCCATTCGTATGTCTCTTTCTCTCTCCCCTACTGTGTGTATCTCCTTCTCTGTCTCTCTTTTATCATGAAACTCTCGTTAATAGAGTCTTTCTTGCAAGCAAATTTTAATTACAGCAATCAGTTATTATCCAGAAAGATAGCCAAGTGGAAAAGAGGCAAAATATTGATAGGTTGAATGTTCAAATTAAACAACTTCTAAAATATCATTAATCAAAAATCCAAGACTCAGAATGGGATGTTTGGCAAAATACTTGTTAACGTGATTTTCTTATATTGTTAAAGCAATGAATAATTGCATACAAGGCCCAAGAGCCACTCAATACAGAGGGTTACTATGGTGTGTTGTATGAGTTTAGAAAAATGCAAGAATTGTCAGTTCATGAGTTTATAAAGAAAAAAATAACGGTTAACCCTAGACTTGAAGAGATCAAGAGTTAATGAGAAAACATCCTCTTGGGTGTCTGTTTCCTAAAACAGCAGTTCTTGGAAAGGCATACACTAGATTAGTTGCAAGGTCTCATCAATACACAGCTGAAATGTCTAAATTTAACCACAAGTTCTATGCTAACAGTTTCTTTTCTCATCCTTTTGGTTTCTGGAAATCTTTTTTGGCTCCATAATTTCCAGTCAACTTTGCTTTTCAAAAATTTAAATGCAATGTCAATCATTATTTACTGTTTTTTATCTTGTTCTTTCACACTCAGTAACCACTTGTGTCTTAGTGGTTTTACTGCCTTGCATGGGATTATATGATTAAAAAAATGTATGGATATATATATATATATATATATATATAAAGGCTGTTCCAATAACTTGGACCAATTTCAAATGAGAATTAAGTTTCAGCATCTAATGATATTTTCTTTTTCTTTCAGATTTAACAACTTTCCACCATGGAAAGATTAATAATCAAACAATGTGTTAAAATTTAAAGACTGCAATTGGAAAATTGTTCATAAATTCAAACAAACTGGGTCAGTGGCAGACAGATATGAAAACACCACTGTGTGCTCGTTTACGCCGTTCAGCGGAAAACATTGCTGCAGTGCACAAGAATATAGCAGAAAATCCAGACACCTCTATTTGTCATCACGTACAGGAATTGAACCTCTTCACTGCAATGTTTCATTGTTTCCAATTGTACTCTCAGTTGGTCGATTATTTTGACCAAAATTCACAAAGTGTGCAAAATGCATTTCTGTTTGAACATCCATATATATATATATATATACACAAGGTGTATCCAAAATACTTTTACAAACTTTTGGGGCAGGTTTTTTTACACCAAAACAAGGACAAAAGTCCATATAAACATATGTCTTCAAATCCTTCATTTTCGAATTATTAAGTTTAAAGAAAATTTACAGTAGATGGCTCTGTGTAGATTAGGTTACATTTGTCATTCATGTAAATTTAAAACTAATCTGTCTTCAATGTTTAACATGTGTAGTAGTGAATTTAAAATGTCTGGATATTCATATCATGAGCAGACAGATATTATTTTTACATAAGGCAGAATGAATGGTAATGGACATGAGGCTGCATGATAGTATCAGAATGCATTACAAGACCAAAGGCAGCCGATTCATCCAACCTTTGCTGCTGTTTATCATCATGTTGCTGAGACAGGATCCATGGCACCACAAAATATGGTAATAAGTATTTATGGATTGTATCATGGATTGTACATTTAACAGTGGCTACCATAAACTCTAAACTTAATAACTCAAAAACGAAGAATTTGCAGATATATGTTTATCTGAACATTTGTTCTTGTTTAGTGTGAGGAACCCACCCACAAAATCTGTAAAAGTATTTTTTGATTCTTGATATGCCTTGTATATATATATATATATATATATATATATATATATATATATATATATATATATATATGTGTGTGTGTGTGTGTGTGTGTTTACATGTGTATGCATTAATGTAAATATTTATATGCATGTGTATGTATATATGTATGATTACAGATAAATGCATATGTATATTTCTGTGTATGTGTAGATAAGCAAATATGGATATATTTATAATTATCAGTGTAATTGTGTGTCTATATTTGTATGTTTTATTGTATTTGCATGTCTGTGTATATTTGTATTTCAGTGTATATAAGTGTTTACATTTTCAAGGAATTTTTTATTATTTTTTTAAAGAATTTTTGTAAAGTGAATTTACCATCTTCAAGTCTTTAAGCGGAACTGTAATATGATTATTCAAAGAAATAAATGGGAATCTAAGAGAAATAAATGTCTTCAAGAACATTCTTAACCATTTTTCTCTTGAATTAATCTATTTTTTTATTTTTTGCCTGAGAACATTATTCATTTCCATATTTCAGTCCAAAGGCTAACAGGCTAAAATGATTCGAGCCCACACACCCTTGTTTTCTAAAATGAACCCTAGATAACTCCAAATAAAGTTTATTACATCCATTAACAGAAAATATATTTGTGTTTGTAAAAGGACTCAAGAGAGATTCAAATAGAAAATAATTATATTGCTGTAGATTAGTGAAGGTAAGTAAAATATATTTATCTTCTTTCAACATCCTTGACAAACATCACGGGGAAATATTTCCTGTATTTGATGATTATTAATCAAATTTAGGACTTACGCTGAAGAGACAAGGAAGTTCTACCTTGAAAGGTTATCAGCCAAGAACCAGAACTTTGAAATGTCTTCTTACTATAAGAGAAGAACATTTAGAAAGAGATAGTGTGTGTGTGTGAAGCTGCACCAAGCGCTGTTTATAAAATCCAATTTATTGTGTATAACTGGATCAAATTTGTCAGTGGAAAGAAGTTTAAAAATCAGTTGCAGTAGAGCAATAGAAAGAAGCCTGAAAGGTTCAAATTTTAAAAAAGAAAGATTTAAAAAACATGCAAAATAAATAACAAAGAAAAAAGAAAAAAATATTAACAGAAATTTAAAAAAAATAATTGACATTAACTTTGTAAACTAGCTTCACTTTTTAAAATGACAGTATTGTTGTTTTATGGTTTGATACGAAGAATTATTATTGTCAAAAATATAGGGACAATTTTCTGTTTAGATCATTAAAATAATACATTTTTGGTTTTATTCAATTAGTTTCCGTTCTTGTTTCATGAAGATTCCATGAAATTATTCTGCCAACTTTACTGAGTTACTTCAATTTACTTAGAGAAGAAAGTAAAAGAGAAAAAATAGTTAATTTATTCAAGAAACTTTTATCAAATGAATTTTGTTTTCTGTTTTGTAACCTTTTTGAAAAACAACATTTCAAATATTCAAATTGCCAAAAAAATGCTTTTGTTAATGATTTCAATTCAAGCCAGAGAGAATTACCAAAGGCAATATACGGTCACACTATACCTTAATAATAAAAAAAAACACAGGAATTCTGCACAACATTATCTATCTATCTATCTATCTATCTATCTATCTATCTATCTATCTAAGGTTGGTTCAGTGTATCATGCTAGATGGTTTTTCTCTCTAAAGACCGTCTTACATATCTATAAGTCTACCATTCATCCAGGCATAGAATATTACTGACACATCTATCTATCTATCTATCTATCTATCTATCTAAGGTTGGTTCAGTGTATCATCCTAGATGTTTTTTCTCTCCAAAATCTATCTTACATATCTATAAGTCTACCATTCATATAGGCATAGAATATTACTGACACATATGGTCTGGTGCTCCTTCTATCTATCTAGAGATCCTTGATAAAATCCAAAAAAGAATCAGCAATATTATTGGTCCTGATCTGGTGGCACAGCTTCTGGCACTTTCCCACCATCATAAGGTTGCCTCCCTTTGCCTTTTCTATAAATATTTTCATGGTAATTATTCAGATGAGCTCTTTGCTATGGTGACTAGTATCTTTGAATTTAAGCCCAATACTAGACTGGTAATGAAGTCTCACCTGGTGTAAGTGTAAGTGTCTATGCTAACAGTTTCTTTTCTCACACTTCTTATTTGTGGAACTTCCTTCCTTCTCTATGATTTCAAGCCAACTTTAACCTTCAAATATGTAAATGCAATGTCAATCGCTATCTACTGTCCTCCTGATTACTCTTCCTCAGTACTCGCTCCTTCACAATGTTCCTGTTTTTAATGATTCCACACCCAGTGAACCCTTACATTTTGATGGCTTTACTACCTTGCTTGGGGTGAACATATATATATATATCGTGTGGGTATTTAGGCAGCATTTTTTCATTGATGCATGTTTCATTAAATAATATAGACAAGTTTTGTCTATTTATTTTATGTAAATTCTTTTCATATTGTCTGATAAGCTTAATAACATTATCATTAAAAAACAAAAGAAATCGCTCTAGTAGTTAATGTACATGAATTTATGCTGGTAGGTTTTTTGTATGGCAAAATAGTAAATTTGTTATTATTTGTGTTTATCAATCTGTCAAGGAAGGGAATTTTATTAGTAGTATTGAGTACATACGTGAATTTAAGGACAGAATTAATTTGGAAACGTTTTTGAAGTTGAAGTATTTCATCTGTATTTTTAACTAACATAAGGATATCATCAACATATCTTAGGTAGATGGATGGTTTTTTAAAATCTGTAAATATCTTATTTTCGAGGTTCAACATGTTCTCACACTTGCTAAATGTTGGACCCAGTACTGAACCCATGGAGACACCATCACGTTGTATATATATATTGTTATTGTGATCTAAGAAAGGGACTTCAGAAGTACAAGCTAATAGGAGTTTTCTTAATATATTAGGATTGATTTTAAGTGGGGGTAAAGATGAGTTACTGTATATATTTCTTATAATTATGTCAATATTTTCACTAACAGGGACATTGGTAAATAAATTTTCAACATCAAGTGAAGCTATGATTTCATTGTTTGGTTTTTCACTTTTTAGGATTTGGATTACTTCTAATGTTGACTTAACACTATATTTACTAGGAAGGTAGGGAGTAATAAGTTGGTTAATGTATTTTGTTAGCTGATATACAGGAGTTGGAATCTGCAATATGATAGGACGGAGAGGATAGTTAGGTTTATTTGTTTTTATAGTGCCATATATATATATATATATATATATATACTTCTTACTGGTGTAAATGTTATATTTAGTCCATACATGTGTTTGATAGACATTCCTGTTTTTTAAAAACTGAAATTAATATCTACTTGCCTAGGAAAGTGTTGAAACAAAATGGCTATTTTTGTAGTGATTTTATATCATATTTATGTTATAATTTTCAAATAAAAATAAATATATATATATATATATATATATATATATATATATATATATATATAACTACATTTCTGTAGTTTACTGCTACCAGCAAGCAGAAGTATTTCTTCTCCTGATGATGGCCATTTTGGCCGAAACTAGTCGAGGAATCTAAATGAAATAATAGTAAAAAAACGAAAGAATATTAATCTACAACCCAGTGTGTCTGAAGATTTTAATTTTTAAATATTTTTTATTGTTCAAAATATATATATATATATATATATATATATATATATATATATATGTATGTATTAGGGTTATGACTTTTTTTGTAACCCTAGGTTCCTGTGTCATAAATTGAAAAACGTTTGTTCAAAAATAATGAAAAAGGCATAAATTTGTTTTAGTTCTTGAAGAATGTCACCCCCAAAATGGAAATTCAATTTTACCATATAAGCAAGGAGGGTGAAAATCAAAATATTTCAGACGCTTTAGTTTTCAATTTGCTAATGATGTCATTGGATAGGATTTGTGTATTTTAAAGCATTTAACAGTTTATAGCTATAGCATAACATACAAACTTAAAAATAAACAAAACCAACTTCTAGAATATTTCAGAAAATTCTCAAAGGCACCATGAAGTTCTAGACGGCTCCACTAAATTATGTGGGTATGCCCAAGTAGTGAGCCATGTACAGAAGATAACCAAACTTAATATTATGCAGTATACACCAAATTTTAACCTACTGGCTGTGTTTACATGTCATTTTCTAATCTGACATAGAAATGGAAAATGCGTGCCATACTCAAAGCACAAGCTGCCAACCATAATGACTTGGAGATCAACCAGCTTTGATGAAATTGGGCAGGCAAACAGGGGAAATGACAAATAGCTCTGACTGGACCACGCTGATCTACCCCCCAGTGAGGCACACCAGGTTCTCATTATCAGTGATTATCCTAGGGTTTCTGAGCAATGAGACCCCCATATAATATCACCCCCACCTCTTTCTACTGTGACACAGACTATGCTACAAACCTATATCAAAGTGCTAGACATGGCAATCAAACCCTGGGTTGAAGAGATGGCTCTTCTCACATCCAAATGGCTCACATGATCCAAAAGTAGCAAGCTGAGAATTTTTATGACCTTGTCAGTTCAAAGGTGTGGGTTTCTAACTCTCCTGATTTGAAAACCCTAAACTACTATGCCTAAGACAGCATCAAGAGGGAGACAAACTTGCTGCTCTACTGTACCAAGGACTACTTGAATACCAATATCATGGACATGTTGGATATCTATCTATGGATACTTATATAAATATATATACATACATACACACATATATATATATATATATATATATATATATATATATATATATATATATATATATATATATACATACATACATAAACACATACATATATATATATATATATATATATATATATAATGGCTAGCCACTTCATATCTGTGTATGCCTGTCTAACAGGGTGGTGATGTAATGGAATAACCTGTCACCCCCATGAGTGACTATACTATAGGTAGTAAGTACCTATAAGTATCTGTAAGTCAGAGACTAGCTGCAATCTGTTTCAGCTAAACAGTCGACCTCTCTGCCTTTGGGCAGAGAGGAACCTGAATGAGCCTCTGCCGATGGGTAGAGTCTCATTCGAGGAGGTAGACTGACCCTGAACCTGATTATGTGGGTTCAAAAAGGGAATATTTTTGGCCAAGCCTATGTGCCACATGCAACCCTCGTGTGTGTGTGGGGGGTAGCTAAATATACTAGCTGTGACCTATTCCAGCTAAACAGTCGAACTCTCTGCCTGAAGGCAGAAAGGAATTCGGACGAGACTCCGCCAAGGAGCAGAGTCTTATTCGGGGAGGTAGACTAGCCCTGAACCCGGGTTCAAAAGGGAATATTTTTGGCTGAGCCTATGGGCTCAGAGAACCCATGTTAAACTGGCCTTGTACCACATGCAACCCTCATATGGGGGTAGCTGAATATACTAGCTGGCATCTGTTATTCAGATCTTGGATACTTTCGAACTCTCAGAAGGTAGACAGACCTGTTTATGTAGGGTTATGGGGAATTTTTGGCTGAGCCTCCGGGCTCGGATTGCCCCACATAAAGCTCGGCCTTGTGCCACTTCCTTCCTTGTGGGGTGGCAGGTAAATATCAACTAGCTGGGATCTTAAACTTACACAAGTACTACCGACCTTCCGGTAGTAGCACTCACTACTGAATTGACTTATGACGACCTTATGCATATATGTTACCTTTATTCTTATTGTACTGTTTTTTTTACAATAAACTTTTACTTATTTTATCCATCTTGTTTTTCAAGTATATATTCCTATTAGCACAGAATATAAAAGGTGGTAAGTCAATCCCTGTTGCGGATGCCTGCTCAGGCACATTTTTGTTTGTTCAACGCCCACAGAGCCCACCTGTGGTTTATACTGCAACTATGCTGAGCAGACTTTAGTTACACTTTCTGAAAGGGAGCACATTTTCTGGCATAATCAAGTCTAAACAAGGCCAGAACACTTTAAGCCTTGGTTACAATAACTTGGAAATTAAACATGAACAACCATTGACGGCTTCTAAATATCTCCATCCACCCAATTTCACTCTGAAGTATTAGATCAATTTATGGTATGATTTGCAGTCCCTTTTCAAAGGTGTCACAGACTGGGATTGCCCCCCCCCAGGTTGATAATATCAAGAAGTTACAGTCCTGACAAATTGATGTTAATGAGATTCAAAGTAGGATCATCAGAAAACAAACATTCTAACCACTCAGCCATGTTATATATATATTGAGAAGACAATAAAATTGACCTAATATAATGGAGTTACAGTTGAGTAATGGATAGCAGTTCAGATTGAGGTATCAGAGAGCTGGGTTCAAATTCCAGTTGAGTTTAATGCATTCACTTACTTGCTGGAAAAGATATGATTCAATATTCAACCCATAGCTGGGGGAAGGAAAGATGGATTCCAAACTTTCCCAATGGCGTTTGTACATAAGGGAATATAAGGAACCTGACTGGAATTTGAACTCTCTTATTTATTATTCTGAGCCAATATCTATTACATCACAACTTATATCCTTGTAGAATAAACTCCAATAATTAAAACAACTCTGGCTTGTTCCTTATGATAATGCTTAAGCGTAACAGATTTGAGTGTACAGCTTTTGCTGAGTCTGAGAAGTTCATGAAGAATTTTGTCTAACATTTCCAATGGCTGCTGATATCGTATTTGGTGAATATTTCATTCTTCTTTATCTAAATTTTATCCAGAATTTCAAGGGTTTCCTCAGAGACACTAACCGAAACATATTTGATTATACAGCATAGTTTGTTGAGTGCTCTGTCTTCATATTTCATAATTAAATTTTCACAGTTTCTTGAGGCTTAGAACAGTTTTATTAAACAACCTTTTCCTGTTTTTCTGTATTAAACATGTATACAGGTTTTGAAAAAATGGTACACATATATATATATACACATGCTTTGAAGATTATTTGAGATGTGAAAGTGATAGGCACCATGCAGTATTGATTTCTATATACAAACTGTCTTTATCTATATACAAATCACTATTGAATACATCATAAAAAAAACATTATTTACCTACCATTTACTGAAGATTACACCACATATAGGTTTTATCTTTATTTATATGAACAAAACTTACTATTGAATTTATATAAAATTGTTAAGAATATATTTCATGCTTACAATTGCTAGGCCTCCTGCTAAGAAAGTTGATTCACTTTGTCATGCTAGATAAATTTTCTTGTCTGTATTTATCTTACATATTTATAAGTCTACCATTCATCCATGTTTTGAATATTGCCGCTACATACTATCTGTTGCCTCTTGCTATACATTTAGAGATTATTGATAAAACAAAAAGAAGAATCTGTAATATTACTGGTCTTGACCTGACATCTCAGCTTCAGTCACTTTACTACTATTATATTGTAGCTACCCTGTGCTTTTCAACAAATACTTTCATGATTTTGATGAACTTTTCTCTATCATACCAAAACTTTATGACATTATGGCATGAATTTAAGTACAGTTATATATTTTCAGCAACATCTCATCATTTTACAGTTAAAATGGCTTTGATGTAACCATAAGTTCTATGCTAACAGTTTCTTCTCTTGCTAATCCAATGAAGATTGATCTTCAAAAATTTAAAGGTGATGTCAGTCATTATCTTCTGTCTTCATTCTTGCTCTTTTGTTCTTCTTGCTTTTAATAATGTTTTCTTTTTGTTATATTCTTACAGTCTCAGTAACCCTCTTGTGTCTTAGTGGCTTTATTGCCTTGTTTATGGTATGTATTTAATACTTATGCATTTTTTCATTGTATGTTGGAGTGTGTTTCCAGTTATGGTCATGGGTGTACATTTCACCAAAGAGGTTAATTAAATGTGACCCTGTGTGATCAGCCATTTCTGGTAATGCTTGTGCATTTACATAGTAAAACACATTTAATTGAATAGAATTGACAGGTTAAAACTTTTGTCAAGTTTTTGATAAGGAATGCCTGTTAATCTTTTTGGCCTCAATTTCCTGACTTCTCTCTCATTGAATCTGTATGGGATGAATTAGATAGGAGATTTCAAATATAATAATACCCAAAGAGTGAGCTTTTTCAGTGCTTGAAGAATTCTTTGGAAGATCTTCCATCTAATTTTAAAAAAAAAAAAAACTGTTGGAAAGAACACCAAGAATTTTTAAAGCTTTAATTAAGCCAGGTGGTGGTTTTATTGACAAAAGCAAAATATGATGCTGTTGTATGACAATTTTATATATTCAAAATAACAAATATACAGTAGTTACTGACATTCTATCTTTTACATTATAAAATACAAAAATGTTAATGTTTTAACGAAATGCAGGGTGGCCCCAAACTTTTTGTATGTAGTCTATATATGTATATATATATGTGTGTGTGTGTGTGTGTGTGTGTGTGTGTGTGTGTGTGTGTTTTAAAAAACAAAATTGTGTATCTGTTTAAATGTCCTTTGGGAGATTGTATCTCTGACAAAAAAGTAAGTACATGTCTGGGCTTGACAACCCCAACAATATCAAGATGTTTTATACTTCATTTGCTGGATACAAGTTCTATTGTGCAACTTCTAAAAACCCATTTCTGTCCACCTTTACAATACAGGAAAATACTTGTTGACAACACCACCAATATACTACACCAGGAAAATAATAAACAAAAACATTGTATGTCAAAATCAACCAACCAACACTCAACTAAATTTATTATGAATATAGCAACAACATACTAAAGTGCATATAAAATTTAATGCCATTTTACATTTCTACCAATTTCTGGTCTGCTCCCTTTTGAAACGCTTGTTTTGCCCATAACTACAACAGATAAATTTAAAATTCTAAACTATAACGAAGCAGGTTTACAGATGTTTTTAAAAATCACTATCACAATGGAATGCAGATCTTATTGCAGTTACAATACATTTATCTTTGTAATTTCCCCCTGAAGATGATCTTAGAAAATGTTGAAAGTACTTGGGTTAAAAAAACTACAGCACCTTCCTTGATTAATTTCATCTTAACATCAAGAAATTTATTAAACATCTGGAAAAGATCAGTATAAAATATATAAGCACAATATATCTATATTATTCAATGAAACATTTTCCAGATGTTTAATCAATTTCAAGGTTAACAACAACACTAAGAAATCAATCTGTGAATCTGAGAGGATTAAAATAAAAAGTCTAGATTATTCAACCAAACACGCTTGAATATATATATATATATATATACTAAATTTATTGTTGTTCTTTCATCTCAGATCTTGTATCTTATTCTAAACATGCAAATAACAAATCAGAATACAGAACAATGTAATCCTTCTGAAAGGACAAAAATTACAAATGAGAAAAATAAATAGCAACTGCCATTTTCAAGTTCAGGGTTTTGAGCTGAGGTAATCATATGGTTAATGGATACAAAAGTATTAAAAGAAATATTATAAAAAATGAAATTGTAGGATAAAAATATTTTCAGACATGTTTTAAAAGACATCAAATGTTTCATGTTTTACAGGGACCCTTTCTTGTCCTAGTAATCACTTGTTTCTGCATTGTTTAACTAAACTGATTAGAGACAAGAACCAATTTGATATGCTCACAAATCAAAGCTTGAAAGAAATTAAATAAATAAAAAAATATATATATATATATATATATATATATATATATAGGATAAGTTAAAATAAAAAAGTCTAGATTATTCAACCAAACATGCTTGAATACATATACATATATATATATATATATATATTCAAGCATGTTTTGGTTGAATAATCTAGACTTTTATTTTAAGATAAAAATAAGATTTTAGGATTAAAATAAAAAAGTCTAGATTATTCAACCAAACATGCTTGAATACATATACATATATATATATATATATATATATATATATATATATATATATATATATATATATATATATTTGGTTGAATATTCAGACATGTTTTTTTATTTTAATCCTCTCAGATTCACAGATCGATTTCTTAGTGTTGTTGTTAACCTGATTAAGAAATGCACCATATTTTTTCTCATTCTTTTTATTTTCCCAAGTACTTTTAATTTTATACAAGATCATTTTCAGGGGTAAATTGCTAAGACAAAAAATTAATGCAATTGATAGTTGTGAATTATTTTGTAAATGAACATGAAACATACTCTATTATAGTCAATTTAAAAATTAACATTAAGAATGTGTAAGGGAGGTAACTTAATTTATATTTTTTATTATTAATAGTAAGTAAATAAATAAAAAGACAGAAAACTATGTTATAAGATGTTTCATGATGAAATGAACATTTTCAGACAAATAGCAATTCAATATGTCATATCTTTTTAAGACATGGGCTATTATGGCCTTCTCCACATCATATTAATCTTTGTCTTTTTGTCATCTCTCCTAATGCGATTTCTCCCATCCATTCACACTATCTTGTTTGGTAGGTAGCTTGTTGCTACCCACTATCCCTTTTGATATCTATATGTCCTGTAAGAATCAAATTCTCCAAACACTCCTTTCCCATTATGTCTCTTTCTGATTCAGAGTGTAAGTGTCATTTCTGAATCCATCCTACATATATGAAAAGAGAAAAAAAAAACACAACAAGCAGTTTGCATCAAAATGTTAAAGATATATAAACATTGAGTGTCTCTGTATCTTTAATGTTTGGATATAAATTCTAGCTTCTGTTTATTGTATTTTTTGTTTTTGTAGCTTAGATTAACTCCATTAATAAAAAACATTATTTGTCTGAAGATGTTCATTTCCAAACAAAACCTGTCACAACAGAGTTTTCTGCCTTGTCATTTATTTACATACATACATACACTCAATGTGTGAAACAATCTTGTAATACAATGTTAACAATAAAATTCTGTTACCTTTATAGTCAATCTTGACAGGGAAGAATTAAATATATTTGTACAACTATTTCTATTTTCTATGTGTATTTTATATCACATTTTGTGTATGTGTTTATATGATTGTCAGTCTGCATGAAACAAAATAATTCTTTAATTTGGCTACTGCAAATGTCTACCTTTGCAATAACCTTTGGCCCCCAAAGATTCTCCAAATTCCTGTCTGCCAAATTATCTGTTCGCATTGACTGATTAATTTCCAGAGTTAAAAAACAAAAAATACACATCAGATGCCAATTAGAGGAACCAATATTCAATTGTCCTTCGTCCCAGAAGAACTATAAGCGACAATAAAACCCAGTTTACTGTTATTCTGTTTCAAATGTTCATCTACTATGACTTCCTCTTTTGTGACTGTTTTTTTTTTTTTTGATTTGATTGAGAAAGAAGATCTTGGCATCAATACTTGAGGATAATTTTGTCTGAAAAAGCAAGTAATTGGAAAAACAGGAAAGCTCTATAATTTTAAAATTAACATGAACTGTCTTTTTTATTTATTTAATTTCTTTCAAGCTTTGATTTGTGAGCATATCAAATTGGTTCTTGTCTCTAATCAGTTTAGTTAAACAATGCAGAAACAAGTGATTACTAGGACAAGAAAGGGTCCCTGTAAAACATGAAACATTTGATGTCTTTTAAAAACATGTCTGAAAAATGTTTTTTATCCTACAATTTCTTTTTTTATAATATTTCTTTTAATACTTTTGTATCCATTAACCATATGATTACCTCAGCTCAAAACCCTGAACTTGAAAATGGTAGTTGCTATTTATTTTTCTCATTTGTAATTTTTGTCCTTTCAGAAGGATTACATTGTTCTGGATTCTGATTTGTTATTTGCATGTTCAGAATAAGATACAAGATCTGAGATGAAAGAACAACAATAAATTTAGTATAATCAAAGAATTGAAATACAACAAATGTTAGAAGAATACACAATTGGATGAAGTTGTGTTACATTCTTCCCAAAATCTGATCTTCTTCTAATTCACACTAACACTAATTTCCATCACTAGATATGAATTCTCCAAATGCCCAAAACTCAACTAAAAATCCATCAGTTGTGTAAAGTTCTGCACATATCTTCCATTTACTCACAGAAAAAAGCAATACAATCCAGAATTTACATCCAATAGCAGCGCATTCTTGCAAAAAGAAACAAAATGAAAACTGGAGCTAATTTGAACCTCACAAAGGCCATAAAAGCCCATCAAAGGTATATTCAGCAGTTGGACGTCATCTCAACAAGAGTTCAGATACTCATCAAAAAGCAAATTCTCTAAAGACATCAGACTTGACCATCTCACCAAAAGCTGTCACTCCAGTAAGTCACAACTTATCCTCTCTCTCCTTCCATATATGCTTCACCAGGAGGCTTTACAACTCCACTTAACTCTTTTTTTTTTTCATATAAGAGACATCTATCCTTCATCTTTCATTTATTGTATTTTATGTTAATACAATTGTTTATCTCTTTAAATTTCTGTTGTTTCCTCTTCATTCTGCTACTGTATGCTTAATAAAGCCAAAATACACATTCATATCATAGCAGTTGCTTGTGAATTAATTACAAAATGAAATGGCTCACCTCTAATCATCTTAGAGAATCATTTTTTGCCTTCCATCAGAATAGCAAGGTGGGCAACTTATTGCGTTTTCTTGATCTTGTGTTTTAAACTTAACACAAAGTGGAATGATTATATTGAATCAATTGCTCAGTCTACTGCTAGGAAAGTTCGATCACTGTGTTGTGCGAGACAATTCTTTGCCATTTTCCCTGCACAAAGATCTGAACAGCAAATAACATTCTATGTAGTAAGAACAATTAGATACTTGTGGGCTGAAGAAATTCAAGACTCAAAATTGATAAAGGAAGATCATGGCAACAGATAAGGAAGGGAGGCTAGATGATGGCAAAATAAACAAACATCAGCAGGAGTAATCATTTTGAGAACACATGAACATTTCCCAAGATGCACCTGCTTCTTGTCAATAAGTATATTTACTAGAATGTATGTACATAAATTTTACTTGAAATGTATGATCACCTTCATGTCTCGCACCTCTCGCCTGTGGAACTCCCTTCCCTATTCTAGTTTCCCTGAGAGCTATAATCTCCAGCTATTCAAATGTAATGTCAATCGACATCACCAGTTACCTTGATCTATCCATTACCCTTCTCCTCATCCTTTCTTCTATTATTCCTATCTGATCTTGCTCCAAATTTTCTGTAACACCTTGCGTCCTAGTTGCTTCCCGCCTTGCTTGGGGTGAAACGCTTAAAAAAAAACAAAACAAAACAAAAAACATATAGTCTTATATTGTAAAAGAGTTTGATAAATGTTATGAATTAAACAAAGAATACATTTTGCTAAATGCAAATCTATAAAACAATGGCCAACACAATATGTTGAGTGATGATGTTCACAAAACAAGTAAAAATGATAATTATTGTCTTTTATGAGCTTATAAATTAAATCTATTACCAATGGATTTTGTTTATACATTGTAAAGAACTCATTACATTTTGCTATTTATATATTTAGATATTTATATGTATAAACGAATATAAATATCAAAAGTATTATTGCTTTCTTTTCTTAGTAACAGAAGTGATTTCAGTCATATGTTGAACTGATTACTCTTTTTTATGCAAGACTTTCCTGTTTCACTTAAAAAAAAGAAAATAAATACATTATTCACTGAATTGTGTCAAAAGTCAATAAAAAACAAGTTTAAATAATAGTTTGTACAACATTAACTTGTATATAAGCCAAGCAATGTGAAATAAACTGATAATCAGTCTTCGATTAAATAACTAACTTTTTCTCTTTCTAAAAAATGAGCTTTTATATTTCCTCTGTTATTAAATAAATGATGTATCTATTTAGAAATATGTTACATAAAAAAGAAGAAAAACATGAATTTTTGATATCAACTTAATTTTAAATTTGTTTTTTCTTTCATTCACTTTCATTCATTCATTTATTACTAATTCTCTGTTTCTTTATATTGAGCCCTTTATTTATAAAATTTGCTTGTCTTCAGCAGACATTTTTATTAGATTTATAAAATGTTAGTTATTATTATTATTATTTCTCTAATTGTTAGATAAACTTAGAATGTTAAAAGCTTTGCCCTGATTTCAATCAGTTTTCAGAGTTTGAAATATCTGAAGCAATCTTTGAAATGATGAATTTCATTTGTCTTCTAATATTGCAACATTGAATCTAAAAATATTTTCAAGGACTTTACATGCTACAATTTCCCATGACATAAAATGTAAAACAATTACATCATGTTATCTATTTACAGATGTATTTTTAAGAAAATATTTTAAACTTTGTTATTTTTCAAAAAAAGGTATATTTTGTTAGGCATCAAATATTTTCAGATGATGTATCCTCTTCAAATTTACACTGGGAAATACATATTTTATTCAATGATATCTGACACTTGATTCTAGGTAATTTGAGTGTGTTGAATACAAATTTCAACTCAGTTTGGTTTTATCAGGTCCTGATTCTTGTCAACACCATATGTGCCATTTTCCGGATTTTTCAAATTAGGACTAAAAAATTAAGTCAAGTGTTAAAAAAAATTATCAAGTTTCATGAATACAAGCAGTTTAAACTAGAGTAAAATTACTTTATAATGATAGAACTGACTTAAAATAAAGAAAAACAAGCAGATATGGAGATTCCACTGCAGTAAAAATTCTTTTACAAGATGTTCTAACATATTTAGCATTTGATGACAGTTCTCTTTTCAAGTACCAGCAGTAATCAACCATCTTGTGGGAATGCAAGTGGCTTTGGTACTGTTCCTCCATAATTTTGATATCTTGGTGGAATCTTTCCTGTTGTTCATCACTTATATCATCTAAATTACTTGGAAATTGGTCAAGATGGTTATTCAAATAATGCATTTTTATGCTCATATTATAACCTTAATCCATTGTAAATCTTTTTAAAATTTCTTCATAGTTATCTGCTCTATAAATGCCTAAAAAGTTTTCTATCAAGTCCATGAATGAGAACAAGGCATATTTTACATTCATTCATGAGATTAACAAAATTGCTGTCTTTAATTAATGTTCTTATTTGTGGACTCTTGAAAATTCTCACCTTGATTTAGATAGGAACTTATTGCGAAATAGTTACTTACAATCTATAAAATTAAACTAGAAACATGGATGAGTAGGTACAATATAAATGAAATCTAATTAAATCAACTGTTAAATCATGATGACAAAATTAGTCACTAAAGCATATACCAATTCAAAATTATGTTAAAGCCCAAACTTAATGAACTGAATTGGCTGATTAAGTCCAGGAATAAGCCACCTTTATATATTTCAGTTTTCTCTCTAAAATATTCTATAGAAAACAGGAATGTTCAAGAAAATTCTAGAATTCTATGATATTTTTAGTTTAATTTATTAATATTAAAATGGGTTAAAAATGATGACAAAATTTTAAATATTTTTAGGGTGTTACATATAAAAGTATACATAATACAACAATACCATAACAATAGGTACAAATACCTAAATAAAAACTTAGTTGAATAACGTGTAACTGAAAAAAGACTTAGCAAGTATTGAGAAAAAACTTTTTATGAATATGACGAAAGAGGGATGGTGTTGAACAAAATAAGGATTTGACAGAGCAAAACCAAGCAAAATTTCATCCTCCGCACATTCACATTACATAAGAACTAACTGTAAAATCTAATTCAATTGAGAAAAAATTGATATTTGTCCCCAGTTTTATCAACAAACAAATGATATATTCCAACTTCATTTTGCATTTAAAAATCAAACACTTTTTTGTTCTTGTGATCTAGTAAGTTGAATAAATAACATGAAAAGACTGAAATTGTTGAAAGTAAAAATTCTTATGATTTAGTTATTCGATTTATTGGTCAGTTAAAACCTTCAAATAATTAAACTCAGTTTTGTTTGCCTCAGAATACCTTCAAAATCTGCTTTTTATTTTTTGAAAAACAAGTTTGAAATTTAATCACAAAATTAATTGTAAAATTGCACAAATTTATTATTCCTTTATTCAGATGTGCAGGTGGTGAAATAGATAGTGGTCCTGATTGACAAATTGGAAAGCAAGATTTGAAATCCAGTCTCTTACCCCCAGAACTATGGGTGAAAGAGTAGAACTTGTATCTGAAAAAATGATTATCTCCAAAAAATTATTGAGGCAATATTCACTCACAAAAGCAGAATTATTCTTACAATCTAAAATATGTTTTAGCTTTAAAATAACACACAAAGGGTTGAAAAGTCATAAAAACCAAATCAATTAATCAATATATTCTTTTATTTCACAAACTGGCAAATATATTTTGATTTCTATTTCATCCATTTAAATGGAAAAAAAAGTTGTTCATGCATATGACAATGCCTTCCTGAAAAATGATTCTCAGTGTTTGGACAAAAGATTCAATATTTTCATTTATTGTTCAATCATGTTTTATTGAAGCCATTTAAAACTTTTAACAAACTTTAAATCCCTCACTGTTAAAAAATTAATGCCCATTTTAGTAATTAATTGGAAAAGTTAAAACCCGGTTTACAACTTAAGATCTACAGATGACACAGATGACAGACAAAGAACAAAAACTGCAAGAATTCCTAGACAAGGCAGTAAAGGAAAGCGGAAAGAAAGGACTACCTATTAATTGTAAGAAGACAGAATGTATGTAAGCAGAAGAAATAAGCCAAGATGCAAGCTTTGAATTGGGAACACCAAAATCAAGCAAGTACATAAGTTTAAATACCTGGGAAGTGTTTTAACAGATGATGGAAAATGTCTTACTGAAATACAAAGGTGCATTTAAATAGAAAGTTGCCTTTTAAAAGAAATAGTGCTCAGCTGCTATGTAATATCAGTCCACCTATACAATAGTGAATGCTGGACAAGTTTCTCACCGATGAAGAGGAGATTTGAGACTGAGATATAGTTAATCAGAAGGATGCTGAGAATATTGTGGATGAAGAATGATAGAAACAAGGAAGTCTTAAGGAAAACGGAATCAAAAAGGACTCTTGAACTTAAAATCAAAAACAGAGAATTAAAATTTGTGGGGCACATAATGAGGAAAGAGGGCTTGGCAAATAGCATACTTGCAGGGCCTATTGAACAATAGAAGGAAGCAGTGAGTAACATAAATAGCAGGCTATTGTAGAACAGAGAGAGTAAAAGATAGTAAATCGACAAACATTACCAAGAGCTACAAAGGATAGGATGTAGTGGAGAGCCATAATCAACCTACTTAATGAGCTTGTGTAAATGGATGGTAGAGCAAGGAGTGGAAGGGATAATAAAATGACAAACATTACTAAGAGCTACAAAGGATAGGAAGTAGTGGAGAGCCATAATCAACCTACTTAATGAGCTTGTGTAAATGGATGGTAGAGCAAGGAGTGGAAGGGTAGTAAAATGACAAACATTACTAAGAGCTACAAAGGATAGGATGTAGTGGAGAGCTATGTTTGAACCACATCCAGAAGAGTCATGGCACATGGAAGTAGAAGAATATGTAATGGGTGATTTTGTGAATAAGCATTGCATGGTTGTAATATCAAAAGATAATCGTTTATTATCTCAATCTTCTTCAGAAGATTATCACTATTGAGCAAAATTCATAGGGGAAATTAATCACTTCGGCAATAACAAACAGCAGATTATAGATTAATTTGGAATTCAATCAGAAATATGAATAATTGGTGAGAAAAAAAAAACACATTATTACTATCAGTTTAAGATTATATTTATTTTATGAATTATTTAGACCAGCATCCTCATCTTTATTATTTTGATCCAAATTATTTAATTGGACCATTCATGTTTTCTTCAGTTATAAAACCACTTTACCCCTTCTTGGGTTCTGTGGCAGACATGAGACAGAACCTGGGACGAGCACAACTGGTCGCGACTTGCCTTGTCCCCGCCAAAAAAGAGCCTGTATTTGCTTAGCATGTAAAGCTACTGCAGTTGAAATGAGGTAGAAAAAAGCACTTACCACTCTGCCGTAATCCATCCTCGGCCAGATAACGTAAAAGAATGAGGGGGGACTTGCATTGCATTTTTATGCAATAAAGATGCAATGCATTATGGGACATGGACGCAATGAATTATGGGATCACATGAAGACGCAAGGGATTATGGGTATATGGACAAATATAAAAGCAACTACTTTTTTCCGAGTGACGTTCATAGTTGGCCGCAAGAACAGTCTGTTAGTGCGATTTTGAGACAGAACTCAAGAAGGAATGACTCGAGGTTGATATACCAGCTGGGAGAGCTTGAATTTACTCGCTGGTTGCTGTTTTCTTTGTTTGCCTCAGGTTCACATTTTCCACTGACGTAAAGAGGAATGATTATATTGAATCAAATGCAGCACCTACTGCTAGGAAAATTGGTTCACCGTTGCATGCCAGACAATTCTTCTCACCAGAATCCTTCTTGCACATTTATGAATATACCATTTGTCTGTGCATTGTGTATTACTGACATATCTGGCCTGCTGCTACTGCTATATATCTCAAGATTCTTGACAAAATTCAAAGACATGTCTGTAACTGATCATGATCTGGCATCTTGACTTCAAGCTTTTTCTCACTTTACTAACTTCTCTAGGAATTCCTGTAGTTTCCTTTCTGTTTCTGCAATCAACACTGTGTCATCTATACATCTTATGTTTTTAAGAGTGAGTATAATAATAAATCCCAGTAGAACTTCTAGTTCTCTCAGGATCACTTTACTGTAAAGTTTGATCAAGAAATGGTAGAGCTTGAGAAATGTGTTTTTATCTGCACGTAAATCATCATATGAAGCAGTTTTTCTTGAAAGACAATAGTTTGTTTTTTTTTTGTGCGGGGTGGGATAAATTCAATTATTATTTTTGGTCGATTAATTAATGGGAAAATTTTTTGACTAAATAGATTTGTGGACTTATGTTATATATTTAATTAGGATTCACCAACAGTTTTTTCCATGCATATACTACTGTACTGTACTGATGTGGCATTCACCCTGGGCGGATTGAGCCGGCTTCTTCCTGTTATGAGAAGAAGATTCTTGGGATAAATTACAGATGTAAGAGTACCCAGGCCTACTCGAATAACGTTCTTGCTTTTGCGGGGGTTCCACAGACGCAGAGAGACAGGAACGACCAGAAGCCGCCCGGTTACCGATGCAGACGCTCCTTGGATTTTCACCAGAGCCCTTGTTGGCGTGTGTGTCAGACCTGTCCTGCCTTGGGTGGCCCTACCAGGAACGAAGTTCGGGCGGCATAGCTCTGACACTACTGTTTACCCCCCCCACCGACTGTGAGGTAAGGGTTGGACTTTGGAGCTTACGGTCAAATCATGCTGAAAACATCGGTTCTCGTTCGATCACCGAAGTTAAGCATCGTAGAGCCAGGTCAGTACTTAGATGGGGGACCGCTTGGGAACACCTGGTACTGTAAGCCCCCAAAGTCCATGCATATACTATATGGTTTAATACTTTTTTTTTTCAGAGTTCTGTATTATGGATGAAAGATGCAATTATATATGGAGATTTGATAGAAATAATTACAGCTTTTTATAATATTGCACTACCAGGTTTTGGAGGTTTATAGACTTTTGTATATAGGCTCTTCACCAGAGAGGTAGTAAAAATCCTTGCTAATCTACAGATGAAATTGTTGTAGTCACATTTTGATCTGATTAAGAAATGAGAGAGCTTGAGAAATATGTTTTTATATACACCTAAATCATCTATGTGCAGTGTCCTTTCAGGATGTGGTCAAGCATACAACTCTATAGAACTCCTGATCCTTTGTAGTTCTTAATACTTGTCTTTATTATCCTTCCCACAAGCTAAGTAGGTTACTTACTGCTTCCTTCTTATGTGTCCAAGAAATTTCAACTATCTCTTTCTGATTCTAAATATACTGTCCATGGTATCGTTCTACAGAAGTTTAAATATCTTCAATCCGTAACTAACATCTTGGGTTGTTTCATTTGCTAGCAACTATACATTTTGGTTTTCTTCCAGTTGCTCATCAGTCCTACTTTTAACAAGTAAATGCTGAGGGAGGCGGGGTATGCAACTGGCTGGTCTCATTCAGTACCTGAAAAACCAAACTTGTAACATTCCATCATCACCAAATAAACCCTGAAGTTACGTCTAACACAATGTATTGGTGCCCTCTTAAGGAGACCCATTGCCAAATGGTACTAAATCTCAACCCAAATTCATTGCTAAATCTGATGGAAAGTACTGCTGCCATATATGGAGCTACACAGTCTTCACTTTCCAGTCTTGATAGAGTCCAAAAATGTGGCCTTGTAAGTAATGAATTGTTTTACAACCCCTTCACAAATGAAATGTTGCCTCTTGCTAGTCTACCTCTATGGAAAATCTTCAGATGAGACATTTCTTAGTTCCTAACTCTAATCGCTAAGACTCGCTAGGCTGTGTATATTGAAATGGACCTCCCTTCATATTCCTTTGATAGCTTCTTTCCAAGAACTGTTACTTTGTGGAACAAAATCCCAGGAAGAATTTTTCTTTTTTCTCAAAAAAATTGTTGTTTCCTTCTTGCTTTTAATATATCCTGAGAGTGTCAAATTCTCCAAGCTCTCTTTCCTTATTATATAATAATTTCATTTTGTTTCTAAGTACAAGTGTCCATTTAGATGATTCTTCAGTATGACTATATATACTGTACCCATCATCTTTGGAACACTCTGTTAAATTATAGCCATCTACTTTTATTTTTTCCTTTAAATTATCTGATAGAGATTTATGCAAATATTTGAAACTTCTTAGAACAAGAATCCTGCTTTTTTAAAAATTTCTTTTGATGAATATTTTCTTTAACAGATAAATTTCAATATGAGTCAATATTTTTGTCTCTTACCCAGTTTCACATTCCTCCCTGGTCTTTTGATCAAGAGAAGGGGCTTATCTTTCATTTCCTTTTCCGAATTGGGTTTCTGATCACTTCTAAAGTCATTTCATTCTCTTTCACTTCCAGTATCCTCTTGCGTCTTAGTGGCATTGTCACCTTGATTGTGGTGAATTGATTTAAAACAAAAAAAATGAAAGAAATATGTTTTCAAGAACTGATTTTAGACAACATTCACACTTGTAACACCAGATCTTGTTATAACATGTAACCAATGTAATGTACTTGGTCACCCAAGCAGCTGACAGCTATACAAAGTTTTCATTTATTTTTCTTCTTCTTTTATGCTTGCTCTATTTATAAATAAACCATGTATAGGTCTTCATAAGTACAAACTGATATAATATTGACACTAAAAAATTAGTTTCATATTCTTGTAGTGGGTCCTGCTAGACCTTTCTTTACTGAGATGAATTCAAAAAGCCACAAAAGGAATTGAACAATTCTCTGTTATTTTCTACAAAGAAAACTTCTCAAAGACAAGGAAGGAAGTCATCAGTTCCTCACAATTGAGTTCTTCATTCAACTTGGGAAAATTTCCTCCAGAAATTCTAACTTCTACAATCTGCCACATCCAAATTCATTATTTTTTTTGTTTAATTTTTGATTTTATTTATTTGATTTTTTCTTTAAAAAGAATTTTTTTTTCAGGTATGGTAACTTCTCTTTGAAATTGTGGGGAAAATTTTAAAATTTCTGAATTTGACAATAATGCTTTAACTGGTGGTAAGAATGAATCTTTTTTCACATTTTTCCCTTCGAGTCTGTGTACATAAATGTGTGAAATTATATGTGCATGTGTCTATATGTATACTTGTGTATATCTCCATATGATTAGATGACTTTGGATATATCTAGTCAAATATGAATCTGAATGCATTCCCCTATAAATTGTGTGCTTATGTGTGTTTTCATATGTGAGAGAGTGCATAGATACATATATATGTGTCTGTGCCTATGAGGATAAATGTATGTGCATTTTTATGCATTTGTGTCAAAATGCATGTGAGTGAATGTGTGTTTTTATGTGAGAATGTACAGAAGTCTGTGCATGCATTTTGCCTATGTGCATACATGTCAAAAGGAAGTGTAGTTGCATGAATAAAAAATGTCGCATGCTTGTGTATTTATGTGTGTACCTAGTACCTTAAGTTGAGTCAGTCCATTCAACTTAATTTCCTTTGGAAACTCATGTCACAAAGAAAGAGTTTTTGTTGGGTATTTTTATCCCATAGCAATTTCTCCAAAAAGGAATTTGGAATCAACCCTTAAAATAATTTTTTCTTCTCATTGTTTTTACTTGAACTCATAAATAAAGTCACTATCAAGCAAGTTTACAGAATTAGAAGAGATAATTTCCGATTATTTGTAAAGGTTTTCTACTGTTTAAATAACTAATAATTTTGTGTTTAATCTATTTTAAGGAATCATTATTAATAATCTGGATTGCCATTTGAGAATAATTCATGGTTTCACAAGTAGCTTCATTCAATAGAATTTTGCTAAACAAAATGGGTCATGTCTGAAACTGTCATTTTGAAAGTTTTGTAAAATGTCAAAAAAGAATGGAAAAAAATGTTATACTTCGTATTAATATTTCTGCTTATTTTAAAAGTAGTCCAAGAATTTTCAAGTAATGACAATTCAAGATTTAATAGTGCTAAGCTTTAAGAAATAGTCTCATGTGAAAATCCTGGCTGTTATTTAGAATAAATACAGGGTGTCCATAAAGTTCAGGTGCACTTTAAATTATTTATAACTTTAAAGTGCACACGAACTTTATGGACAGGCTGTATATAGAATCGACTCTGGCATGAAGTAAAGGAAAAGTGATCCCCCACTTAAACGCTTGTTTGTTACTTTTGACCAAAATTATTATGCAAAAATTTGCCTGTCCTGAATATAAGCTTTGTGTTCTTTGCTACAATTTATATATATATATATATATATATATATATATATATATATATATATATATATATATATATAAAGAAATATAGTCTTAAGGTGTGCTATATTTATGGGATAAAGTGCTCAATATCAGAGATAGAGCGTGTGTAAGTATAAAAGTGAACATAGAAGTCAACACTTAGAAACGACAGTCTGTTTCATGCTATATGCAATAAATCAGGCCACATTTGCTGTTATTTTTCCGAGGTTATTTATATATATATACGGGTTATATTGTGCATTGTAATTTATTCTATTATGCTCGGTTATTTTTGCGGAAATAAATGTTTATTTATTTGGGTAAAAAAATTATAATAGAATACTCACAATATAATTTAACCCATATATATAAATAGCCGAGAAAAATAAATATTTGACGATTGCATATAATATGAAACAGACTGTCGCCTCTAATGTTGATATCTATGTTAAAAATATATATATATATATATATAAAGAAATAATCACATAGAATCAATCCAAGTATTAATGCGATTATTAGCAACATCCATCGCTAGAAAACATAATATATGCATTAAAATACTGTTCATCCATAGTGCGAGTTTGATCCTCGTCGATAAACTTGTTGTCTGTAGTTTTCAGTTTATTTGATGTTAAAATGCTAGTATACGAATAGTCCTTTATTCATCGTCAGGCATGTGTTTTTTTCCTTATATATATATATATATATATATATATATATATATATATATATATATATATATATAGATAGATATCTACATATAGATATATATATTCTTGTATTGTAGTTATTTTTTTTAAAATATGATTCTATTGCTACATATACTATGTTTCAAAAACAGAAGCTAAAAACTTCCAATTCAATTATAGAAATTAATTTAAATTAAAGTACCTAGTTATTATAGAAATTAAATAGAAATTAAATTAAAGTTTCTAGTATCATATTTTAAAAAAATAATTATAATATAAGCTCTACTTGTGTATTGAGCACTGTTTTTTTTAAATAAAAACAAAAATACTAAAGAACTTTGGATTATTAACCTAACGGTTCTTTCCTATTTTTCAATATATTTGCATACATATATATTCTTGTATATATATTTATTCTTGTTTTTCTTCTTTCCTTTCCAGAAGATCCACTTTCATTGTTCAATTTCACCTATAATCTATGTTAAGGAATCGTATCCCTTAATAATCTGAATTATCATTTGAGGTTAATTCCTACATTCACATGATAAATGTCATTCAATAGATTTTTGCTAAATGGTCATATGTTAATGTGTTGTCTTTAAGTGAAAAGTGAGCTTTTCATTTTTGTAAAATGTAAAAAAAAAAAGTTCTCGAATCAATATTTTTTCTTGCCAAGCTAATGGCATTTCTCGTCTCCATATTTTGGTAGAGGGATGTGATAAGTACCATCACTTGAAATTTTGGCTGAAATTATCAAGCAGAAAATATGTGAACCGTTGAATGTAAGCTGTGTGATCTTTCATACAAGTAATCTTATTTTTTTTCTTTTCATATGGAATAAGGCCAGTCTTATTTTCCCACTCTTTCATTCTGATAGGGGATAGTTCAACTAAGTTAAATTTTAATAGTTGATACCATGCTCTAATTTCCTGTAGTAACCTCACCTTACACAGGTACCAGATGGAATCAAAGTTCCCATCAATTCCTAAATGTAGCTCCAGTTCAATTAACCTTTCTCCTCCGTTAAAATATTAAATTAAACCAGATTGGGGGGGGGGTAGGTGATGCTGATGCAACCTCAACAAACCTATGTAACCCCACTTCTTGCTATGGGCCTTTTAGTTTTCATATATGAGCAAGCTTGTCTCAGTACCTACAGTTCTCAGACCAGTATGATGTTTTCTGGTCCAAGGAGGAGTTCTGTTGCCTTGAATTCTGGGTAAATGGGACATGTCCCCCGGGGGGGGGGGGGTCATGCCCATATCTTTTTTCAAGGATTATTTATCCCTTCATCAAGGATGGGGGATGAAATTCAGAAACTCAGAGGGAAACAAGATGCTGTTTGGTGATGAAATAAATCAGCAAATTTATTTCAAATTAAATATTAAATCAAAAAAATATTCACCAGTTATGAAAACAAGATGATTTTATTCTGTTTGAATCAATTTGAAATAAACAGAAATCTAAAATATTTTTATATTCCGACATAAACTTTTTTTTAAAATTATTATCACCCCATGTAAGGTAGTAAAGCCACTAAGACACAAGAGGCTACAAGGTCTGGAAGAATTAGGAACAGAAATATTAATAATGAGCAGGAAGAGAAAAGAGTAATCAGGAGAAAAGTAGGTAGCAGTTGATATTGCATTTAAATTTGTGCAGATTAAAGTTGACTGGAATGCATGGAGCCAGAAGGGAGTTCCATAAGTGACAAGTGCAAGAAAAGAAACTGTTAGCATTGAATTTATGGTCACATCTAGCCAGCTCGACAGGAAATTGATGCAATCTTGCCACCAGTCTGTTACTGCACTTAAATCCAAAAGTCTAGGTTCCATAGCAAAGACCTCATCTGAACAGTGGTAAGAAAATGACTGAAGAGGAGTCACTCGATCAAGACCAAGAATATTGCTGATTCTTCTTTGGATCTTACCAAGGAGCTCAAAGTAAATAGCAGGGGTCCCCAACCATATGTGGCAGCAATATTCTAAGCATGGATGAATGGTAGACTCATAGATATGTAAGATAGATTCTGGAGAGAAAAATTGTCTTACATGACACAGTGAACCAACTTTCTTAGCAGCTGACCTAGCAATGGATTTAATATCTATCTGTAGTTAGTTGGTTGTGGGGGCTGGGCAATAATTTTTGGTGCTTGAGCTCCTCACTTTAAACAGGCCTTGAGCCATATCTTTTCACCATGGCATTATGGGTAAAATACCATGTGTCTCTTCCTGTATCTGCTAATTACAATCAGAGCATAGTATCTATGCAACTGTTAAAATTGTTGTACAAAATATTTAATTATTAAGATTACATTAGGTTCAGTACTGACCATGTGAGCAATGATGTGATCTTAGAGAGGTTGCAAACATGGAGGAGTTTAATACTTAATATCAGGAAGAAACAGCTGAAGTTTCTAGAATGCATAAAGAGGAAGGAGGGCCTGGAGAATTTGATACTCACAGTTCAAATAAAAGGTAAGAGAGACAAAGGAAAACAACATGTGACATAACTGGAAGACTTAAGCAAATGGATGACAGAATGTAGTCTGGGGGTGGGAGCAGAAGGAAGGAATTTGTTTAGAGCTGCAAGATATAGAGGATGTGGAGAGCCATGATTTTTCTAGGTCTTGAAAGGACATGGCACATAACAAGAAAGAAGATAGAATGAGGATCCTTGTAAAAAAACAGATTTTCATATATATTTCTTTTAATATGTTTGCCTATTCACATTTTTTTAAAAATCTTTAATCATCAAAATTAAGTTCCTTTCAAGAAGCGAGTAATTTCCAAAATCATTTCATCATTGATATTATTAGATTATAATATTTGTTTTATTTAATTTCCTACAAACAGGATTCTATTAATATTTGGAAATTAACGCATCTCCAAAAAAATCTTTTAAGATGTTATTGGAAAACAAGATATTCATGGAAAACTTTATAAGATTCTGATAAGGAGGTTCAGTAAAAGTATTTCTTAAAATAATTTTTTTTTATACTTTAGTATTCTTGACTGACTAAGCAAAACATTGCTTAACTTCTCTTATTTGATCTAAAGTAAAAATATTACCATACATGACACTAAAACAATTCACTAATGATAACAATAAATAAAGCGATAATGAACATCTGAATAATTACAAATTGGAAATTTATGGATGTGCAATGGAGTAATGAATACCTGAGGCATGGTGGAGTAATGGATAGCTGAGGCATGGTGGAATAATGGATAGGTGAGGCATGGTGGAGTAATGAATAGCTAAGGCATGGTGGAGTAATGGATAGCTGAGGCATGGTGGAGTAATGAATACCTGAGGCATAGTGGAGTAATGGATAGCTGAGGTATGGTGGAGTAATGGATAGCTGAGTCATGGTGGAGTAATAAATAGCTGAGGCATGGTGCAGTAATAGATAGCTGAGGCATAGTGGATTAATGGATACCTAAGGCATGGCAGAGTAATGAATACCTGAGGCATGGAGGAGTAATGGATAGCTGAGGTATGGTGGAGTAATGGATAGCTGAGGCATGGTGGAGTAATGAATACCTGAGGCATGGAGGAGTAATGGACAGCTGAGGCATAGTGGATTAATGGATAGCTGAGGTATGGTGGAGTAATGGATACCTGAGGCATGGTGGATTAATGGATAGCTGAGGCATGGTGGATTAATGGATAGCTGAGTCATGGTGGAGTAATGGATAGCTGAGGCATGGTGGAGTAATGGATAGCTGACTCATAGTGGAGTAATGGATAGCTGAGCCATGGTGGAGTAATGGATAGCTGAGTCATGGTGGAGTAATGGATGGGTGAGTCATGGTGGGTAATGGATAGCTGAGTCATGGTGGAGTAATGGATAGCTGAGGAATGGTGGATTAATGGATAGCTGAGGTATGGTGGAGTAATGGATAGCTGAGTCATGGTGGAGTCATGGATAGCTGAGCCATGGTGGATTAATGGATAGCTGAGGCATAGTAGTAATGGATAATGGATGGCTGAGGTATGGTGGAGTAATGGATAGCTGAGTCATGGTGGAGTAATGGATAGCTGTGGGCATGGTGCATGGTGGTAATGGATACCTAAGGCATGGTGGATTGAATACCTGGATGGCTGAGGAATGGTGGATTAATGGATACCCTGAAGGCATGGTGGGTAATGGATCATGGTGGCATGGTGGGTAATGGATACCTAAGGCATGGTGGAGTAATGGATACCTGAGGCATGGTGGGTAATGGATAGCTGAGGCATGTGGAGTAATGGATGGAGCCATGGTGGATTAATGGATACCTGAGGGCATGGTGGAGTAATGGATATGAGGCATGGTGGAGTAATGGATAGCTGAGGCATGGTGGAGTAATGGATACCTGAGGCATGGTGGAGTAATGGGCTGAGGCATGGTGGATTAATGGGATGAGTCATGGTGGAGTAATGGATGGGTGAGTCATGGTGGAGTAATGGATAGCTGAGGCATGGTGGTGGATAGCTAGGCATGGTGGATGGATGGCTGGGCCATGGTGGAGTAATGGATAGCTGAGTCATGGTGGAGTAATGGATAGCTGAGGCATGGTGGAGTAATGGATGGCTGAGGCATGGTGGGCTATTAATGGATAGCTGAGGGCATGGTGGAGTAATGGATAGCTGAGGCATGGTGGAGTAATGGATAGCTGAGGCATGGTGGAGTAATGGATAGCTGAGGTATGGTGGAGTAATGGATAGCTGAGGTATGGTGGAGTAATGGATAGCTGAGGCATGGTGGAGTAATGGATAGCTGAGGCATGGTGGAGTAATGGATAGCTGAGGTATGGTGGAGTAATGGATAGCTGAGGCATGGTGGAGTAATGGATAGCTGAGGCATGGTGGAGTAATGGATAGCTGGTATGGTGGAGGGCATGGATGGAGTAATGGATAGCTGAGGCATGGTGGAGTAATGGATGGATAAGTCATGGTGGGTAATGGATAGGTGAGTCATGGTGGAGTAATGGATAGCTGAGTCATGGTGGAGTAATGGATAGCTGAGTCATGGTGGAGTAATGGATAGCTGAGGTATGGTAGAGTAATGGATAGCTGAGGTATGGTAGAGTAATGGATAGCTGCGGCATGGTGGAGTAATGGATAGCTGAGCCATGGTGGAGTAATGGATAGCTGAGGCATGGTGGAGTAATGGATAGCTGATGGGGGCATGGTGGGTAATGGATAGCTGAAGGCATGGTGGAGTAATGGATAGCTGGGCATGGTGGAGTAATGGATGGCTGAGGTATGGTGGAAGTGGATGGTGAGGATGGTAATGGATAAGCTGAGTCATGGTGGAGTAATGGATAGCTGAGGCATGGTGGAGTAATGGATAGCTGAGGCATGGTGGAGTAATGGATAGCTGAGGTATGGTATGGTGGAGTAATGGATGGGATGGCTGAGCCATGGTGGAGTAATGGATAGCTGAGTCATGGTGGAGTAATGGATGGCTGAGTCATGGTGGGTAATGGATAGCTGAGGGCATGGTGGAGTAATGGATGGCTGAGCCATGGTGGAGTAATGGATAGCTGAGGCATGGTGGAGTAATGGATAGCTGAGTCATGGTGGAGTAATGGATAGCTGAGGTCATGGTGGAGTAATGGATAGCTGCATGGTGGGGCATGGTGGATTAATGGTGGATAGGATGAGGTCATGGTGGAGTAATGGATAGCTGAGGCATGGTAGAGTAATGGATAGCTGAGGCATGGTGGAGTAATGGATAGCTGAAGCCATGGTGGAGTAATGGATAGCTGAGGTCATGGTGGAGTAATGGATAGCTGAGGTCATGGTGGAGTAATGGATGGCTTGAGGCATGGTGGAGTAATGGATAAGCTGAGGCATGGTGGAGTAATGGATAGCTGGGGGTATGGTAGAGGTAATGGATGGCTGCGGCATGGTGGGTAATGGATAGCTAGTCATGGTGGGTAATGGATAGCTGAGGCATGGTGGAGTAATGGATGGCTGAGGCATGGTGGAGTAATGGATAGCTGAGGCATGGTGGAGTAATGGATAAGCTGAGGTCATGGTGGAGTAATGGATGGCTGAGGCATGGTGGAGTGTGGATAGCTGGGGATGGGGCATGGTGTGGAGTAATGGATGGCTGAGTCATGGTGGAGTAATGGATAGCTGAGGCATGGTGGAGTAATGGATAGCTGAGTCATGGTGGAGTAATGGATGGCTGAGGCATGGTGGAGTAATGGATCATGGTATGGTAGAGTAATGGATAGCTGCGGCATGGTGGAGTAATGGATAGCTGAGTCATGGTGGAGTAATGGATAGCTGAGGCATGGTGGAGTAATGGATAGCTGAGGTATGGTGGGTAATGGATAGCTGAGGGCATGGTGGAGTAATGGATAGCTGAGGCATGGTGGAGTAATGGATAGCTGAGGCATGGTGGAGTAATGGATGGCTGAGTCATGGTGGAGTAATGGATAGCTGCGGCATGGTGGAGTAATGGATAGCTGAGTCATGGTGGAGTAATGGATAGCTGAGGCATGGTGGAGTAATGGATAGCTGAGGTATGGTAGAGTAATGGATAGCTGAGTCATGGTGGAGTAATGGATAGCTGAGTCATGGTGGAGTAATGGATAGCTGAGGCATGGTGGAGTAATGGATAGCTGAGGTATGGTAGAGTAATGGATAGCTGAGGTCATGGTGGAGTAATGGATGGCTGAGTCATGGTGGAGTAATGGATAGCTGAGGGCATGGTGGAGTAATGGATGGCTGAGGCATGGTGGGTAATGGATAGCTGAGGTATGGTAGAGTAATGGATAGCTGAGTCATGGTGGAGTAATGGATAGCTGAGGCATGGTGGAGTAATGGATAGCTGAGGTATGGTAGAGTAATGGATAGCTGCGGCATGGTGGAGTAATGGATAGCTGAGTCATGGTGGAGTAATGGATGAGGGCATGGTGTAATGGATAGCTGAGGTATGGTAGAGTAATGGATAGCTGCGGCATGGTGGAGTAATGGATAGCTGAGTCATGGTGGAGTAATGGATAGCTGAGGCATGGTGGAGTAATGGATAGCTGAGGCATGGTGGAGTAATGGATAGCTGAGGCATGGTGGAGTAATGGATAGCTGAGTCATGGTGGAGTAATGGATAGCTGAGGCATGGTGGAGTAATGGATAGCTGAGGCATGGTGGGTATGGATAGCTGAGGCATGGAGTGTGGATATGGATGGATAGCTGCGGCATGGTGGAGTAATGGATGGCTGAGTCATGGTGGAGTAATGGATAGCTGAGGCATGGTGGAGTAATGGATAGCTGAGGGCATGGTAGAGTAATGGATAGCTGAGTCATGGTGGAGTAATGGATGGATGGCTTGGATGGGTGAGTCATGGATGTGGTCATGGTGGAGTAATGGATAGCTGAGGTCATGGTAGGTAATGGATAGCTGCGGCATGGTGGAGTAATGGATAGCTGAGCCATGGTGGAGTAATGGATGGCTGAGGGGCATGGTGGAGTAATGGATGGCTGGTATGGTAGAGTAATGGATAGCTGCGGCATGGTGGAGTAATGGATAGCTGAGTCATGGTGGGTAATGGATAGCTGAGGCATGGTGGAGTAATGGATAGCTGAGGGTATGGTAGAGTAATGGATAGGATGGTGGGTAATGGCGGTCATGGTGGAGTAATGGATAGCTGAGTCATGGTGGAGTAATGGATAGCTGAGGCATGGTGGAGTAATGGATAGCTGAGGTATGGTGGAGTAATGGATAGCTGAGGTCATGGTGGAGTAATGGATAGCTGAGCCATGGTGGAGTAATGGATAGCTGAGTCATGGTGGAGTAATGGATAGCTGAGGCATGGTGGAGTAATGGATGGCTGAGTCATGGTGGAGCTGGATGGCTGAGGCATGGTGGAGTAATGGATAGCTGAGGTATGGTAGAGTAATGGATAGCTGCGGCATGGTGGAGTAATGGATAGCTGAGTCATGGTGGAGTAATGGATAGCTGAGGCATGGTGGAGTAATGGATAGCTGAGGCATGGTGGAGTAATGGATAGCTGAGTCATGGTGGAGTAATGGATAGCTGAGTCATGGTGGAGTAATGGATAGCTGAGTCATGGTGGAGTAATGGATAGCTGAGGCATGGTGGAGTAATGGAGTGAGGCATGGTGGATGGAGCTGAGGCATGGTGGAGTAATGGATAGCTGAGTCATGGTGGAGTAATGGATAGCTGAGGCATGGTGGAGTAATGGATAGCTGAGTCATGGTGGAGTAATGGATAGCTGAGGCATGGTGGAGTAATGGATAGCTGAGGTATGGTGGAGTAATGGATAGCTGAGGCATGGTGGAGTAATGGATGGCTAGTCATGGTGGAGTAATGGATAGCTAGTCATGGTGGGTAATGCTGAGGCATGGTGGATGGATAGCTGGTTATGGTGGAGTAATGGATGGCTGAGGCATGGTGGAGTAATGGATAGGTGAGTCATGGTGGAGTAATGGATAGCTGAGTCATGGTGGAGTAATGGATAGCTGAGTCATGGTGGAGTAATGGATAGCTGAGGCATGGTGGAGTAATGGATAGCTGAGGCATGGTGGAGTAATGGATAGCTGCGGCATGGTGGGTAATGGATAGCTGAGCCATGGTGGAGTAATGGATAGCTGAGGGCATGGTGGAGTAATGGATAGCTGAGTCATGGTGGGTAATGGATAGCTGCGGCATGGTGGAGTAATGGATAGCTGAGTCATGGTGGAGTAATGGATAGCTGAGGCATGGTGGAGTAATGGATAGCTGAGTCATGGTGGAGTAATGGATAGCTGAGGCATGGTGGAGTAATGGATAGCTGAGGTATGGTAGAGTAATGGATAGCTGCGGCATGGTGGAGTAATGGATAGCTGAGTCATGGTGGAGTAATGGATAGCTGAGGCATGGTGGAGTAATGGATAGCTGAGGTATGGTAGAGTAATGGATAGCTGCGGCATGGTGGAGTAATGGATAGCTGAGTCATGGTGGAGTAATGGATAGCTGAGTCATGGTGGGCATGGTGGAGTAATGGATAGCTGAGTCATGGTGGGGCATGGTGGAGTAATGGATAGCTGAGGCATGGTGGAGTAATGGATAGGTGAGTCATGGTGGAGTAATGGATAGGTGAGTCATGGTGGAGTAATGGATAGCTGAGTCATGGTGGAATAATGGATAGCTGAGGCATGGTGGAGTAATGGATAGGTGAGTCATGGTGGAGTAATGGATAGCTGAGTCATGGTGGAGTAATGGATAGCTGAGTCATGGTGGAGTAATGGATAGCTGAGGCATGGTGGAGTAATGGATAGCTGAGTCATGGTGGAGTAATGGATAGCTGAGTCATGGTGGAGTAATGGATAGCTGAGGCATGGTGGAGTAATGGATAGCTGAGGCATGGTGGAGTAATGGATAGCTGAGGCATGGTGGAGTAATGGATAGCTGAGTCATGGTGGAGTAATGGATAGCTGAGGCATGGTGGAGTAATGGATAGCTGAGTCATGGTGGAGTAATGGATAGCTGAGTCATGGTGGAGTAATGGATAGCTGAGGCATGGTGGAGTAATGGATAGGTGAGTCATGGTGGAGTAATGGATAGCTGAGTCATGGTGGAGTAATGGATAGCTGAGTCATGGTGGAGTAATGGATAGCTGAGTCATGGTGGAGTAATGGATAGCTGAGTCATGGTGGAGTAATGGATAGCTGAGGCATGGTGGAGTAATGGATAGCTGAGTCATGGTGGAGTAATGGATAGCTGAGGCATGGTGGAGTAATGGATAGCTGAGTCATGGTGGGTAATGGATAGGCTGAGTCATGGTGGAGTAATGGATAGCTGAGGCATGGTGGAGTAATGGATGGCTGGGTCATGGTGGAGTAATGGATAGCATGGTGGGTAATGGATAGCTGAGTCATGGTGGAGTAATGGATAGCTGAGTCATGGTGGAGTGTGGATAGCTGAGGCATGGTGGAGTAATGGATAGCTGAGTCATGGTGGATGGTAATGGATAGCTGAGTCATGGTGGAGTCATGGTGGATGGCTGAGGCATGGTGGAGTAATGGATAGCTGAGGTATGGTAGAGTAATGGATAGCTGAGTCATGGTGGAGTAATGGATAGCTGAGTCATGGTGGAGTAATGGATAGCTGAGTCATGGTGGAGTAATGGATAGCTGAGTCATGGTGGAGTAATGGATAGCTGAGTCATGGTGGAATAATGGATAGCTGGTCATGGTGGAGTAATGGATAGCTGAGGGCATGGTGGAGTAATAATAGCTGTCAGGGATAGTAATGGAGGCTGATCATGGAGTAATGGATAGCTGAGGCATGGTGGAGTAATGGATAGCTGAGTCATGGTGGAGTAATGGATAGCTGAGGCATGGTGGAGTGGATAGCTGGATCATGGTGGAGTAATGGATAGCTGAGTCATGGTGGAGTAATGGATAGCTGAGGCATGGTGGAGTAATGGATAGCTGAGTCATGGTGGAGTAATGGATAGCTGAGTCATGGTGGAGTAATGGATAGCTGAGGCATGGTGGAGTAATGGATAGCTGAGGCATGGTGGAGTAATGGATAGCTGAGTCATGGTGGAGTAATGGATAGCTGAGTCATGGTGGAGTAATGGATAGCTGAGTCATGGTGGAGTAATGGATAGCTGAGGCATGGTGGAGTAATGGATAGCTGAGTCATGGTGGAGTAATGGATAGCTGAGGCATGGTGGGTAATGGATAGCTGAGGCATGGTGGAGTAATGGATAGCTGGATAGGCATGGTGGAGTAATGGATGGGATGAGTCATGGTGGAGTAATGGATAGCTGAGTCATGGTGGAGTAATGGAGCTCAGTCATGGTGGAGTAATGGATAGCTGAGTCATGGTGGAGTAATGGATAGCTGAGGCATGGTGGAGTAATGGATAGGTGAGTCATGGTGGAGTAATGGATAGCTGAGTCATGGTGGAGTAATGGATAGCTGAGGGTCATGGTGGAGTAATGGATAGCTGAGGCATGGTGGAGTAATGGATAGAGTAATGGATGGAGTAATGGATGGCTGAGTCATGGTGGAGTAATGGATGGCTGAGGTCATGGTGGAGTAATGGATGGCTGAGTCATGGTGGAGTAATGGATAGCTGAGGCATGGTGGAGTAATGGATAGCTGAGTCATGGTGGAGTAATGGATAGCTGAGTCATGGTGGAGTAATGGATAGCTGGCATGGTGGAGTAATGGATAGCTGAGGCATGGTGGAGTAATGGATGGCTGGGTCATGGTGGAGTAATGGATGGCTGAGTCATGGTGGAGTGTGGATGGGTGAGTCATGGTGGAGTAATGGATAGCTGAGGTCATGGTGGTCATGGTGGAGTAATGGATAGCTGAGGCATGGTGGAGTAATGGATAGCTGAGGCATGGTGGAGTAATGGATAGCTGAGGCATGGTGGAGTAATGGATAGCTGAGTCATGGTGGAGTAATGGATAGGTGAGTCATGGTGGAGTAATGGATAGCTGAGGTATGGTGGAGTAATGGATAGCTGAGTCATGGTGGAGTAATGGATAGCTGAGGCATGGTGCAGTAATGGATAGCTGAGCCATGGTGGAGGGATATGGCATGGTGAGTAATGGATGGCTGATGGGTCATGGTGGAGTAATGGATAGCTGAGTCATGGTGGAGTGGATAGCTGAGTCATGGTGGATAATGGATAGCTGAGGGCATGGTGGAGTAATGGATAGCTGGAGTCATGGTGGAGTAATGGATGGGCTGGAGTAATGGATAGCTGGTGGAGTAATGGATAGCTGAGTCATGGTGGAGTAATGGATAGCTGAGTCATGGTGGGTAATGGATAGCTGAGTCATGGTGGAATAAATGGATCAGCTGGATGGGTCATGGTGGAGTAATGGATGGCTGAGGCATGGTGGACTAATGGATGGATGCGTCATGGTGGAGTAATGGATGGCTGAGTCATGGTGGAGTAATGGATAGCTGAGGGCATGGTGGAGTAATGGATAGCTGAGTCATGGTGGAGTAATGGATAGCTGAGTCATGGTGGCATGGTGGAGGGTAATGGATGGCTGGATAGGTGAGGCATGGTGGAGTAATGGATAGCTGAGTCATGGTGGAGTAATGGATAGCTGAGGCATGGTGGAGGAATGGATAGCTGAGGCATGGTGGAGTAATGGATAGCTGAGCTGGTGGTGGAGTAATGGATAGGCTGGTCATGGTGGTGGATAGCTGAGGGCATGGTGTAATGGATAGCTGAGCCATGGTGGAGTAATGGATAGCTGAGGCATGGTGGAGTAATGGATAGCTGAGTCATGGTGGAGTAATGGATGGCTGAGGCATGGTGGGTAATGGATAGCTGAGTCATGGTGGAGTAATGGATAGCTGAGTCATGGTGGAGTAATGGATAGCTGAGGCATGGTGGAGTAATGGATAGCTGAGTCATGGTGGATGGATAATGGATAGGTGGAGTCATGGTGGAGTAATGGATAGCTGAGTCATGGTGGAGTAATGGATAGCTGAGTCATGGTGGAGTAATGGATAGCTGAGGCATGGTGGAGTAATGGATAGCTGAGGCATGGTGGAGTAATGGATAGCTGAGCCATGGTGGAGTAATGGATAGGTGAGTCATGGTGGAGTAATGGATAGCTGAGGTATGGTAGAGTAATGGATAGCTGCGGCATGGTGGAGTAATGGATAGCTGAGTCATGGTGGAGTAATGGATAGCTGAGGCATGGTGGAGTAATGGATAGCTGAGTCATGGTGGAGTAATGGATAGGCTGAGTCATGGTGGAGTAATGGATAGCTGAGCCATGGTGGAGTAATGGATGGCTGAGTCATGGTGGAGTAATGGATAGCTGAGGGTCATGGTGGAGTAATGGATAGCTGAGGCATGGTGGAGTAATGGATAGCTGAGTCATGGTGGAGTAATGGATAGCTGAGGGGTATGGTAGAGTAATGGATGGCTGAACGGCATGGTGGAGTAATGGATAGCTGAGCCATGGTGGAGTAATGGATAGGTGGAGTCATGGTGGAGTAATGGATAGGTGAGTCATGGTGGGAGTAATGGATGGCTGTGGGCATGGTGGATTAATGGATAGCTGAGGCATGGTGGAGTAATGGATGGCTGAGGTCATGGTGGAGTAATGGATGGATGGTGGGGATGGAGTCATGGTGGGTAATGGATAGCTGAGCCATGGTGGTAATGGATAGCTGAGCCATGGTGGAGTAATGGATAGCTGAGGGCATGGTGGAGTAATGGATGGCTGAGTCATGGTGGAGTAATGGATACCTGAGGCATGGTGGAATGGTAATGGATGTGGCTGATGGTCATGGTGGAGTGGAATGGACAGCTGAGTCATGGTGGAGTAATGGATAGCTGAGTCATGGTGGAGTAATGGATAGATAGTGGATGTCATGGATGCTGAGTGGAGTAATGGATAGCTGAGGCATGGTGGAGTAATGGATGGCTGGAGGTAATGGTGGATGGTAATGGATGGCTGAGTCATGGTGGAGTAATGGATAGCTGAGTCATGGTGGAGTAATGGATAGCTGAGGTATGGTAGAGTAATGGATAGCTGCGGCATGGTGGAGTAATGGATAGCTGAGTCATGGTGGAGTAATGAATACCTGAGGCCTGGTGGAGTAATGGATAGCTGAGGTATGGTGGAGTAATGGATAGCTGAGTCATGGTGGAGTAATGGATAGGTGAGTCATGGTGGAGTAATAGATAGCTGAGGCATGGTGGATTAATGGATAGCTGAGGCATGGTGGAGTAATGGATAGCTGAGTCATGGTGGAGTAATGGATAGCTGAGGCATGGTGGATTAATGGATAGCTGAGGCATGGTGGAGTAATGGATAGCTGAGGCATGGTGGAGTAATGGATACCTGAGGCATGGTGGAGTAATGGATAGCTGAGGTATGGTGGAGTAATGGTAATGGATGCTGATGGTGGAATGGATAGCTGAGGCCATGGTGGGTAATGGATAGCTGAGGCATGGTGGGTAATGGATAGCTGAGCCATGGTGGAGTAATGGATAGCTGGGCATGGTGGAGTAATGGATAGCTGAGGTATGGTAGAGTAATGGATAGCTGCGGCATGGTGGAGTAATGGATAGCTGAGTCATGGTGGAGTAATGGATGGCTGAGGTCATGGTGGAGTGTGGATAGCTGAGGTATGGTGGAGTAATGGATAGCTGCGGCATGGTGGAGTAATGGATAGCTGAGCCATGGTGGAGTAATGGATAGCTGGATGGCATGGTGGAGTAATGGATAGCTGAGGCATGGTGGAGTAATGGATAGGTGGTCATGGTGTGGTGGGAGTAATGGATAGCTGTGGGTGGAGTGTGGGCATGGTGGAGTAATGGATAGCTGCGGCATGGTGGAGTAATGGATAGCTGAGGCATGGTGGGTAATGGATGGCTGAGTCATGGTGGAGTAATGGATAGCTGAGGGCATGGTGGAGTAATGGATGGCTGAGTCATGGTGGAGTAATGGATGGCTGAGGCATGGTGGGTAATGGATAGCTGGAGGCCATGGTGGAGTAATGGATAGGTGGGTCATGGTGGAGTAATGGATGGGTGAGTCATGGTGGAGTAATGGATAGCTGAGTCATGGTGGAGTAATGGATAGCTGAGTCATGGTGGAGTAATGGATGGCTGGGGCATGGTGGAGTAATGGATGGCTGAGGCATGGTGGATGGATAATGGATAGCTGCGGCATGGGTGGAGTAATGGATAGCTGAGGCATGGTGGAGTAATGGATAGGTGAGTCATGGTGGAGTAATGGATGGCTGGGTCATGGTGGAGTAATGGATAGCTGGGTATGCTGGAGGGGCATGGTGGAGTAATGGATAGCTGAGGCATGGTGGAGTAATGGATAGGTGAGTCATGGTGGAGTAATGGATAGCTGAGGCATGGTGGAGTGTGGATAGCTGAGTCATGGTGGAGTAATGGATAGCTGAGTCATGGTGGAGTAATGGATAGCTGAGTCATGGTGGAGTAATGGATGGCTGAGTCATGGTGGAGTAATGGATGAGGCTGGGGTGGGCATGGATGGGTGGGTATGGTGGATATGGATGGCTGAGAGTCATGGTGGATTGGGTAATGGGATAGCTGAGTCATGGTGGAGTAATGGATAGCTGAGTCATGGTGGAGTAATGGATAGCTGAGTGGATATGGTGGAGTAATGGATAGCTGGGCATGGTGGAGTAATGGATAGCTGAGTCATGGTGGAGTAATGGATGGCTGAGGCATGGTGGAGTAATGGATGGCTGGTCATGGTGGAGTAATGGATGGCTGAGGCATGGTGGAGTAATGGATGGCTGAGGTCATGGTGGAGTAATGGATGGCTGAGGGTCATGGTGGGTAATGGATAGCTGGTCATGAAGTAATGGATAGCTGAGGCATGGTGGAGTAATGGATAGCTGAGTCATGGTGGGTAACAGCTGGATAGGTGGTCATGGTGGAGTAATGGATAGCTGAGGTCATGGTGGAGTAATGGATAGGCTGAGTCATGGTGGAGTAATGGATAGCTGAGTCATGGTGGAGTAATGGATAGCTGAGTCATGGTGGAGTAATGGATAGCTGAGGCATGGTGGAGTAATGGTAATGGATGGCTGAGGGTCATGGTGGGTAATGGATAGCTGGGGGCATGGTGGAGTGGATATGGATAGCTGAGTCATGGTGGGTAATGGATGCTGAGTCATGGTGGAGTAATGGATAGGCTGGTCATGGTGGAGTAATGGATAGCTGAGTCATGGTGGAGTAATGGATGGCTGAGTCATGGTGGAGTGTGGATAGCTGAGGCATGGTGGAGTAATGGATAGCTGGTCATGGTGGGTAATGGATGGCTGAGGCATGGTGGAGTAATGGATGGCTGAGGGCATGGTGGAGTAATGGATAGCTGAGGCATGGTGGAGTAATGGATAGCTGAGTCATGGTGGAGTAATGGATAGTCATGCTGAGGTGGCATGGTGGAGTAATGGATAGCTGAGGCATGGTGGAGTAATGGATGGCTGAGTCATGGTGGAGTAATGGATGGCTGAGGCATGGTGGAGTAATGGATAGCTGAGTCATGGTGGAGTAATGGATGCTGCGGCATGGTGGGTAATGGAGCTGAGTCATGGTGGAGTAATGGATAGCTGCATGGGAGTAATGGATAGGAGAGTAATAATGGATAGCTGAGGCATGGTGGAGTAATGGATAGCTGAGGTAATGGTGGAGTAATGGATGCTGGGCATGGTGGAGTAATGGTCATGGTGGAGTAATGGATAGCTGGTCATGGTGGTGTGGATGGCTGGGTCATGGTGGAGTAATGGGCTGAGGCATGGTGGAGTAATGGATGGCTGCTGAGTCATGGTGGAGTAATGGATGGCTGGGGCATGGTGGGGTAATGGATAGGTGAGGATGGTGGAGTAATGGATAGGAGGCATGGTGGAGTAATGGATAGCTGATGTCATGTGGTGGAGTAATGGATGGCTGGGGCATGGTGGGTAATGGATAGCTGATGGCCATGGATGGCTGGGTCATGGTGGGTAATGGATAGCTGAGGCATGGTGGAGTAATGGATAGCTGAGGGCATGGTGGAGTAATGGATAGCTGAGGCATGGTGGAGTAATGGATAGCTGAGTCATGGTGGAGTAATGGATAGCTGCGGCATGGTGGAGTAATGGATGCCATGGTGGTCATGGTGGAGTGGTGGATAATGGCTGACTGGTCATGGTGGAGTAATGGATGGCTGAGGGCATGGTGGGTAATGGATGGCTGAGGCATGGTGGAGTAATGGATAGCTGAGTCATGGTGGAGTAATGGATAGCTGAGGCATGGTGGAGTAATGGATAGCTGAGGCATGGTGGAGTAATGGATGGCTGAGGGGCATGGTGGGTTATGTGGATAGCTGAGGCATGGTGGAGTAATGGATGGCTGAGTCATGGTGGAGTAATGGATAGCTGAGGCATGGTGGAGTAATGGATGGGCTGTATGGTGGAGTAATGGATGGTGGAATGGTGGATGTGGATAGGGTCATGGTGGAATGGATAGCTGGATGGTGAGTAATGGATCATGGTGGAGTAATGGATGGCTGAGTCATGGTGGCTGGTAATGGATAGCTGAGGCATGGTGGAGTAATGGATGGGCTGGGCATGGTGGAGTAATGGATAGCTGAGGCATGGTGGAGTAATGGATGGCTGAGATCATGGTGGAGTAATGGATGGCTGAGGCATGGTGGAGTAATGGATGGGTGAGGTCATGGTGGAGTAATGGATGGCTGAGTCATGGTGGAGTAATGGATGGCTGGGTCATGGTGGGTAATGGATAGCTGAGTCATGGTGGAGTAATGGATAGCTGAGGCATGGTGGAGTAATGGATGGCTGAGGCATGGTGGAGTAATGGATAGCTGAGGTATGGTGGAGTAATGGATGGCTGGGCATGGTGGAGTAATGGATAGCTGAGTCATGGTGGGTAATGGATAGCTGAGGGGCATGGTGGAGTAATGGATAGCTGAGTCATGGTGGAGTAATGGATGGCTGAGTCATGGTGGAGTAATGGATGGCTGAGGCATGGTGGAGTAATGGATAGGTGAGTCATGGTGGAGTAATGGATGGGTGGATGGTCATGGTGGTAGTCATGGTGGATAAATGGATCATGGTGGATAGGTAATGGATAGCTGAGTCATGGTGGAGTAATGGATAGCTGAGGCATGGTGGAGTAATGGATGGCTGAGGCATGGTGGAGTAATGGATAGCTGAGGTCATGGTGGAGTAATGGATAGCTGAGTCATGGTGGGAGTAATGGATAGCTGAGTCATGGTGGAGTAATGGATAGCTGAGGCATGGTGGAGTAATGGATAGCTGAGGGCATGGTGGAGTAATGGATGGGTGAGTCATGGTGGAGTAATGGATGGCTGAGTCATGGTGGAGTAATGGATAGCTGAGTCATGGTGGAGTGGTGTGGATGGGCTGAGTCATGGTGGAATAATGGATGGCTGAGTCATGGTGGAGTGGATGGGTGAGTCATGGTGGAGTAATGGATGGCTGAGTCATGGTGGGTAATGGATAGCTGGCATGGTGGAGTAATGGATAGCTGAGTCATGGTGGGTAATGGATGGCTGAGGATAGCTTGTCATGGTGGAGTAATGGATGGCTGAGTCATGGTGGAGTAATGGATGGCTGAGTCATGGTGGAGTAATGGATGGCTGAGGGGCATGGTGGAGTAATGGATGGCTGGGGTATGGTAGAGTAATGGATGGCTGAGTCATGGTGGAGTAATGGATGAGGGCATGGTGGAGTAATGGATGGTGGGGTATGGTGGATGGATGGCTGAGTCATGGTGGAGTAATGGATAGCTGAGTCATGGTGGGTAATGGATAGCTGAGGCATGGTGGAGTAATGGATAAGCTGAGTCATGGTGGAGTGTGGATGGCTGCGGCATGGTGGGTAATGGATAGCTGAGTCATGGTGGAGTAATGGATAGCTGAGGCATGGTGGAGTAATGGATGGCTGAGGTTATGGTGGAGTAATGGATAGCTGAGTCATGGTGGAGTAATGGATAGCTGAGGTCATGGTGGAGTAATGGATAGCTGAGGCATGGTGGAGTAATGGATGGCTGAGGCATGGTGGAGTAATGGATGGCTGAGTCATGGTGGAGTAATGGATAGCTGGAGTCATGGTGGAGTAATGGATAGCTGAGGCATGGTGGAGTAATGGATAGCTGAGGGCATGGTGGAGTAATGGATAGCTGCGGCATGGTGGAGTAATGGATGGCTGAGGCATGGTGGAGTAATGGATAGCTGAGGTCATGGTGGAGTAATGGATGGCTGGGCATGGTGGAGTAATGGATGGCTGAGGCATGGTGGAGTAATGGATAAGCTGAGGCATGGTGGGTAATGGATATGGGGCCATGGTGGGTAATGGATAGCTGAGTCATGGTGGAGTGTGGATAGCTGAGGCATGGTGGAGTAATGGATAGCTGAGTCATGGTGGGTAATGGATGGCTGAGTCATGGTGGAGTAATGGATGGCTCAGGTCATGGTGGAGGTATGGTGGATGGATAGCTGAGGCATGGTGGAGTGTGGATGGGTGAGCCATGGTGGAGTAATGGATGGGTGAGTCATGGTGGAGTAATGGATAGCTGAGTCATGGTGGAGTAATGGATAGCTGAGTCATGGTGGAGTAATGGATGGCTGAGGGCATGGTGGAGTAATGGATAGGTGAGTCATGGTGGAGTGTGGATGGGTGAGTCATGGTGGAGTAATGGATGGCTGGAGTCATGGTGGAATAATGGATGGTAATGGCTGAGTCATGGTGGAGTAATGGATAGCTGAGGTCATGGTGGAGTAATGGATGGCTGGGCATGGTGGAGTAATGGATAGTCAGGGCATGGTGGAGTAATGGATATGGATGATGGTGTCTCATGGTGGGCATGGAGGAGTGTGGACAGCTGAGGCATGGTGGATTGGATGGATAGCTGGGGCATGGTGGAGTGTGGATGGCTATGCAGGTCATGGTGGAGTAATGGATGGCTGGGTCATGGTGGAGTAATGGATAGCTGAGGCATGGTGGCTGAGCCATGGTGGAATGGATGGCTGAGGTATGGTGGAGTAATGGATATGTGGCATCATGGGAGTAATGGATGGGTGAGTCATGGTGGAGTAATGGATAGCTGAGGCATGGTGGAGTAATGGATAGCTGAGTCATGGTGGAGTAATGGATAGCTGTCATGGTGGAGTAATGGATGGCTGAGGTATGGTGGGTAATGGATAGCTGAGTCATGGTGGAGTAATGGATAGCTGCATGGTGGGTAAATGGATGGCTGAGTCATGGGGAGTGTGGATGGGGTATGGTGGTAGTAATGGATAGCTCAGTCATGGTGGAGTAATGGATAGCTGAGGCATGGTGGTAATGGATGGCTGAGGTATGGTGGAGTGTGGATAGCTGAGTCATGGTGGAGTAATGGATAGGTGAGGCATGGTGGAGTAATGGATGGCTGAGTCATGGTGGAGTAATGGAGCTGAGGCATGGTGGGTAATGGATAGGGTATGGTGGAGTAATGGATGGGTGAGTCATGGTGGGTAATGGATAGCTGAGTGGATGGTGGAGTAATGGATAGCTGAGGCATGGTGGAGTAATGGATAGCTGAGGCATGGTGGAGTAATGGATAGCTGAGTCATGGTGGAGTAATGGATAGCTGAGTCATGGTGGAGTAATGGATAGCTGAGTCATGGTGGAGTAATGGATAGCTGAGGCATGGTGGAGTAATGGATAGCTGAGGTATGGTAGAGTAATGGATAGCTGAGTCATGGTGGAGTAATGGATAGCTGAGGCATGGTGGATTAATGGATAGGTGGGTAATGGATAGCTGAGGTATGGTGGATGTGGATAGGGCATGGTGGTGGAGTATGGATGGCTGAGGCATGGTGGAGTAATGGATAGCTGAGGTGGATGGTGGGAATGGATAGCTGAGGGGCATGGTGGGTAATGGATAGCTGAGGCATGGTGGATTAATGGATGGCTGAGGTATGGTGGAGTAATGGATGGCTGGGCATGGTGGAGTAATGGATGGGTGAGGCATGGTGGGTAATGGATAGCTGAGGTATGGTGGAGTAATGGATAGGGCATGGTGGTAGATGTGGCAGCTGGTGGTGGAGTAATGGATGGCTGAGGTCATGGTGGAGTAATGGATAGCTGAGTCATGGTGGAATAATGGATAGGTGAGTCATGGTGGGTAATGGATGGCTGAGTCATGGTGGAGTAATGGATGGCTGAGGCATGGTGGGTAATGGATAGCTGAGGCATGGTGAGTAATGGATAGCTGAGGCATGGTGGAGTAATGGATGGGTGAGTCATGGTGGAGTAATGGATGGCTGAGTCATGGTGGAGTAATGGATAGCTGAGGCATGGTGGAGTAATGGATAGCTGAGGCATGGTGGAGTAATGGATAGCTGAGTCATGGTGGAGTAATGGATAGCTGAGGCCATGGTGGAGTAATGGATGGATGGGGGGCATGGTGGAGTAATGGATAATGGAGGCATGGTGGAGTAATGGATAGCTGAGGCATGGTGGAGTAATGGATAGCTGAGGCATGGTGGATTAATGGATGGGTGGGGCATGGTGGGTAATGGATAGCTGAAGGGGTATGGTGGGTAATGGATGCCTGAGGCATGGTGGAATAATGGATAGCTGAGTGTGGTGGAGTAATGGATAGCTGAGCCATGGTGGAGTAATGGATAGCTGGGCATGGTGGAGTAATAGAGCTGAATGGATGGAGGTGAGGCATGGTGGAGCAATGCCTGGATAGCTGAGGCCATGGTGGAGCAATGGATAGCTGAGGCATGGTGGATGGATAGCTGGTGGATAGGTGAGCCATGGTGGGGAGTAATGGATAGCTGAGGGCATGGTGGATTAATGGATAGCTGGCATGAGGTAATGGATAGGGCATGGTGGATGGATAGCTGAGGCATGGTGGAGTAATGGATAGCTGAGGTATGGTGGAGTAATGGATAGCTGAGGGCATGGTGGATTAATGGACAGCTGGTGTGGTGGTCATGGTAGAGTATGGTGGAGTAATGGAGCTGCGGCATGGTGGAGTAATGGATAGCTGAGTCATGGTGGAGTAATGGATGGCTGAGCCATGGTGGATTAATGGATAGCTGAGGTATGGTGGAGTAATGGATAGCTCAAGACATGGTGGGAGTAATGGATAGCTGAGGCATGGTGGGAGTAATGGATATTGAGGCATGGTGGAGTAATGGATGGCTGAGTCATGGTGGAGTAATGGATAGCTGGAGGTATGGTGGAGTAATGGATACCTGAGGCATGGGTGGAATAATGGATAAGTTGAGTCATGGTGGTGTAATGGATGGGGGCTGTGGATTAATGGATAGATGGATTAATGGATAGCTGAGGCATGGTGGATTAATGGATAGGTGAGGTATGGTGGGTAATGGATGCCTGGGGCATGGTGGAGTAATGGATACCTGAGGCATGGTGGATTAATGGATAGCTGAGGTATGGGGTGGAGTGTGGATAGCTGAGGATGGTGGAGTAATGGATAGCTGAGGCATGGTGGATTAATGGATAGCTGGATGGTGGGTAATGGAGGCATGGTGGAGTAATGGATAGCTGAGGTATGGTGGAGTAATGGATAAGCTGAGTCATGGTGGAGTAATGGATAAGCTGAGGCATGGTGGATTAATGGATAGCTGAGGTATGGTATAGCAATGGATAGCTGAGGCATGGTGGAGTAATGGATGGCTGAGGGCATGGTGGATTAATGGATAGCTGAGGCATGGTGGAGTAATGGATAGCTGAGGCATATGGTGGGTAATGGATAAGCTGAGGATGGTGGAGTAATGGATAGCTGAGGTATGGTGGAGTAATGGATAGCTGAGTCATGGTGGAGTAATGGATAGCTGAGGCATGGTGGATTAATGGATAGCTGAGGTATGGTGGAGTAATGGATAGCTGAGGCATGGTGGAGTAATGGATAGCTGAGGTATGGTGGAGTAATGGATAGCTGAGGTATGGTGGAGTAATGGATAGCTGAGGTATGGTGGAGTAATGGATAGCTGAGTCATGGTGGAGTAATGGATAGCTGAGGCATGGTGGATTAATGGATGGCTGGGATGGTGGTGGGTAATGGATAGCTGAGGCATGGTGGAGTAATGGATAGCTGAGTCATGGTGGGTAATGGATGGCGCTGAGGCATGGTGGGGTAATGGATAGGTGGAGGTATGGTGGAGGTAATGGATGGCTGAGGCATGGTGGATTAATGGATAGCTGAGGTATGGTGGAGTAATGGATAGCTGAGTCATGGTGGGTAATGGATGGCTGAGTCATGGTGGGTAAATGGATGGCTGGGTCATGGTGGAGTAATGGATACCTGAGGCATGGTGGAGTAATGGATGGCTGGGGGCATGGTGGAGTAATGTGGAAAGCTGAGTCATGGTGGATTAATGGATGCCTAAGGCATGGTGGAGTGAATACCTGAGGATGGAGGGTAATGGGGGTATGGTGGAGTAATGGATATCTGAGGCATGGTGGAGTAATGGATAGCTGAGCCATGGTGGAGTAATGGATGGCTGAGGCATGGTGGAGTAATGGATAGCTGAGGGCATGGAGGAGTGTGGATGGCTGGGGCATAGTGGATAATGGATGCGGCATGGTGGAGTAATGGATACCTGAGTCATGGTGGATTAATGGATGGCTGAGGGCATGGTGGATTAATGGATGGCTGAGGTATGGTGGAGTAATGGATGGCTAGGTCATGGGTGGAGTAATGGATGGCTGAGGCATGGTGGGTGTGGATACCTGAGTCATGGTGGAGTAATGGATGGCTGAGTCATGGTGGGTAATGGATAGCTGAGGCATGGTGGAGTGTGGATGGCTGGTGTGGTGGAGTAATGGATGGCTAGTCATGGTGGAATAATGGATAGGTGAGTCATGGTGGAGTAATAGATAGCTGAGGTATGGTGGAGTAATGGATAGCTGAGTCATGGTGGAGTAATGGATAGCTGAGGCATGGTGCAGTAATGGATACCTGAGGCATGGTGGATTAATGGATAGCTGAGGAATGGTGGAGTAATGGAAAGCTGAGTCATGGTGGATTAATGGATACCTAAGGCATGGTGGAGTAATGAATACCTGAGGCATGGAGGAGTAATGGATAGCTGAGGTATGGTGGAGTAATGGATATCTGAGCCATGGTGGAGTAATGGATAGCTGAGGCATGGTGGAGTGTGGATGAGGCATGGTGGGATGGATGGCAGGGGTATGGTGGAGTAATGGACAGCTGAGGGCATGGTGGATTAATGGATGGCTGTGGGTATGGTGCTGAGCCATGGTGGATAATGGATGTGAGGCATGGTGGATAATGGATAGCTGAGGGCATGGTGGATTAATGGATAGCTGAGGCATGGTGGAGTAATGGATGGCTGGAGGCATGGTGGAGTAATGGATGGCTGAGGCATGGTGGAATACCTGGGGCATGGGGGTAGCTGAGCCATGGTGGGTGTGGATAGCTGAGTCATGGTGGAGTAATGGATGGGTGGAGTCATGGTGGAGTAATGGATGGCTGAGGCATGGTGGATTAATGGATAGCTGAGGTATGGTGGAGTAAGGGATAGCTGAGGCATGGTGGATTAATGGATGGCTGGAGGTATGGTGGAGTAATGGATGGCTGGGAGGCATGGTGGAGTAATGGATAGCATGGTGAGCATGGTGGAGTAATGGATAGCTGAGGCATGGTGGAGTAATGGATGGCTGAGGCATGGTGGAGTGTGGATAGCTGAGCCATGGTGGAGTAATGGATGGGCTGAGTCATGGTGGAGTAATGGATGTGGGCTGGTCATGGTGGATGTGGATAGCTGAGGCATGGTGGAGTAATGGATGGCTGAGGCATGGTGGATTAATGGATAGCTGAGGGGGCATGGTGGAGTGTGGATGGCTGGGGCATGGGATTAATGGATAGCTGAGGTATGGTGTGGAATAATGGATTGGATGGAGGCATGGTGGAGTAATGGATAGCTGAGCCATGGTGGAGTAATGGATAGCTGAGGCATGGTGGATTAATGGATAGCTGAGGGCATGGTGGAGTAATGGATATGGTGGAGTAATGAATACCAGGCATGGAGGTTAATGGACAGCTGAGGCATGGTGGATTAATGGATAGCTGATGGTGGGTGTGGATGGTGGTGTGGTGGAATAATGGATAGCTGAGGTATGGTGGTGGATGGCTGAGGCATGGATAGCTGAGGTCATGGTGGAGTAATGGATGGCTGAGGCATGGTGGAGTAATGGATAGCTGAGGTATGGTGGAGTAATGGATGGCTGAGTCATGGTGGAGTAATGGATGGCTGAGGCATGGTGGAGTAATGGATAGCTGAGGCATGGTGGATAATGGATAGCTGAGGGAATGGTGGAGTAATGGATGGCTGAGGCATGGTGGATTAATGGATAGCTGAGGTATGGTGGAGTAATGGATAGCTGAGGCATGGTGGAGTAATGGATAGCTGAGGTATGGTGGAGTAATGGATAGCTGAGGCCATGGTGGATTAATGGATAAGCTGAGAGGCATGGTGGAGTAATGGATAGCTGAGGCATGGTGGAGTAATGGATACCTGAGGTATGGTGGAGTAATGGACAGCTGAGGTGGAGTAATGGATGGTGGATGGTAATGGATAGCTGAGGTATGGTGGGAGTAATGGATAGCTGAGGTATGGTGGAGTAATGGATAGCTGAGGTATGGTGGGATAATGGATATGGCTGAGGCATGGTGGGAGATAATGGATGGCTGGAGTCATGGTGAGTAATGGATGGCTGAGGTATGGTGGATTAATGGATGGCTGAGACATGGTGGATGTGAAATGGATGGCTGAGGCATGGTGGAGTAATGGATGGCTGAGGCATGGTGGATTAATGGATGGCTGAGGCATGGTGGAGTGTGGATGATGTTGTGGATGGCATGGTGGATTAATGGATAGCTGAGGTATGGTGGAGTGTGGATGGCTGAGGTATGGTGGAGTGTGGATGGCTGAGGGGTATGGTGGAGTAATGGATGGCTGAGGCTATGGTGGATGTGGATGGCGAGGTATGGTGGAGTGTGGATGGCTGAGGTATGGTGGATTAATGGATGGCTGGTATGGTGGAGTAATGGATGGCTGGGGGTATGGTGGAGTGTGGATGGCTGAGGTATGGTGGAGTGTGGATGGCTGAGGGTATGGTGGAGTAATGGATAGCTGAGGCATGGTGGAGTGGATGGATGGCTGAGGGTAATGGTGGTGTGGATAGCTGAGGTCGTGGTGGAGTAATGGATGAAAGCTGAGGCATGGTGGATTAATGGATAGCTGAGGTATGGTGGAGTAATGGATAGCTGAGGGTATGGTGGAGTAATGGATGGCTGAGGGTATGGTGGAGTAATGGATAGCTGAGGTATGGTGGAGTAATGGACCAAGCTGAGTCATGGTGGAGTAATGGATGGCTGAGGGCATGGTGGATTAATGGATAGCTGAGGGTATGGTGGAGTAATGGATAGCTGAGGATGGTATGGGTGGAGTAATGGATGGCTGGATGGCTGGTATGGTGGAGTGTGGATGGCTGAGGTATGGTGGAGTAATGGATGGCTGAGGGTATGGTGGAGTAATGGATAGCACAGGTCATGGTGGATGTGGATGGCTGGGGCATGGTGGAGTGTGGATGGCTGGAGGCATGGTGGAGTAATGGATGGCTGAGGCATGGTGGAGTGTGGATAGCTGAGGGCATGGTGGAGTAATGGATGGCTGGTCATGGTGGGTAATGGATAGCTGGGTCATGGTGGAATAATGGATGGCTGAGTCATGGTGGAGTAATGGATGGCTGAGGGCATGGTGGATTAATGGATAGCTGAGTCATGGTGGAGTGTGGATAGCTGAGTCATGGTGGAGTGTGGATGGCTGAGGCATGGTGGAGTGTGGATGGCTAGGGTATGGTGGAGGTAATGGTAGAGTCATGGTGGATGGATGCCTGGAGTCATGGTGGAATAATGGATAGCTGAGGCATGGTGGAGTAATGGATGGCTGAGGTATGGTGGAGTGTGGATAGCTGGGCATGGTGGAGTGTGGAGCTCATGGTGGAGTGTGTGTGGATAGCTGAGGCATGGTGCAGTGTGGATGCCTGAGGCATGGTGGAGTAATGGATGGCTGGAGGCATGGTGGAGTAATGGATAGCTGAGTCATGGTGGAGTAATGGATAGCCTAAGGCATGGTGGATGGTGGGTAATGGATACCTGAGGGCATGGTGGAGTAATGGATGGCTGAGTCATGGTGGAGTAATGGATAGCTGAGGCATGGTGGAGTAATGGATAGCTGAGGCATGGTGGAGTAATGGATAGCTGAGGCATGGTGGAGTGTGGATAGCTGGGCATGGTGGAGTAATGGACAGCTGAGGTCATGGTGGAGTAATGGATGGCTGAGTCATGGTGGAGTAATGGATGGCTGGGCTGATTAGTGGATGGTGGATGGTAATGGATAGCTGAGGGCGTCATGGTGGATGGCTGAATGGGATGGCTGCGGTATGGTGGAGTGTGGATGGCTGAGTCAGAATGTGGATGGCTGAGTAGAGTAATGGATAGCTGGGGCATGGTGGAGTGTGGATACCTGAGTCATGGTGGAGTAATGGATAGCTGAGCCATGGTGGGGTAATGGATAGCTGAGGGGTCATGGTGGAGTAATGGATAGCTGAGTCATGGTGGGAGTAATGGATAGCTGGGGCATGGTGGATTAATGGATGGCTGAGTCATGGTGGAGTAATGGATGGCTGAGGCATGGTGGAGTAATGGATGGCTGAGGCATGGTGGGGTAATGGATAGCTGCAGGCATGGTGGAGTAATGGATAGCTGAGCCATGGTGGAGTAATGGATAGCTGAGGGCATGGTGGAGTAATGGATGAAAAGCTGGCATGGTGGAGTAATGGATAGCTGAGCCATGGTGGAGTAATGGATAGCTGAGTCATGGTGGGTAATGGATGGCTGAGGCATGGTGGATTAATGGATGGCTGAGGCATGGTGGAGTAATGGATGGCTGAAGCATGGTGGGTATGGTGGTAATGGATGTGGAGTGTGGATAGCTGAGGCATGGTGGATTAATGGATAGCTCATGAGGTATGGTGGAGTAATGGATAGCTGAGGGCATGGTGGAGTAATGGATGGCTGAGTCATGGTGGAGTAAATGGAAGCTGGGGGCATGGTGGAGTATGGTGGATGGTAATGGATGGCTGAGGCATGGTGGAGTAATGGATAGCTGGGGTATGGTGGAGTAATGGATGCCTGAGGCATGGTGGAGTAATGGATAGCTGAGGCATGGTGGAGTAATGGATGGGCTGAGGCATGGTGGATAATGGATGGCTGAGGCATGGTGGAGTAATGGATGGCTGAGGTATGGTGGGTAATGGATAGCTGAGGGTATGGTGGAGTAATGGATGGCTGAGGCATGGTGGAGTGTGGATAGCTGAGGCATGGTGGAGTAATGGATGGCTGAGTCATGGTGGAGTAATGGATAGCTGAGGCATGGTGGATTAATGGATAGCTGATGGTCATGGTGGGAGTGTGGATGGCTGCGGCATGGTGGAGTGTGGATGGCTGAGGCATGGTGGATTAATGGATAGCTGAGGGTATGGTGGAGTGTGGATGGCTGGGGTATGGTGGAGTAATGGATGGCTGAGTCATGGTGGAGTAATGGATGGCTGAGGCATGGTGGGTAATGGATGGCTGAGGTATGGTGGAGTAATGGATAGCTGAGGCATGGTGGGTAATGGATGGCTGAGGCATGGTGGAGTAATGGATAGCTGAGGCATGGTGGAGTAATGGATGGCTGAGGGCATGGTGGAGTAATGGATGGCTGAAGGGGTATGGTGGAGTAATGGATGGCTGAGGCATGGTGGAGTAATGGATAGCTGAGGTCATGGTGGAGTAATGGATAGCTGAGGCATGGTGGATTAATGGATAGCTGAGGCATGGTGGATTAATGGATAGCTGAGGTATGGTGGAGTAATGGATAGCTGAGGTATGGTGGAGTAATGGATGGCTGAGGTCATGGTGGAGTAATGGATGGCTGGGTCATGGTGGAGTGTGGATGGCTGAGGGCATGGTGGGTAATGGATGGCTGAGGCATGGTGGGTAATGGATAGCTGAGCTATGGTGGAGTAATGGATGGCTGAGGTCATGGTGGAGTAATGGATAGCTGGCATGGAGGGTAATGGATAGCTGAGGTCATGGTGGGATGGCTGAGGGCATGGTGGAGTAATGGATAGCTGAGGCATGGTGGAGTAATGGATGGCTGAGGGGCATGGTGGATTAATGGATAGCTGAGGTATGGTGGAGTAATGGATGGCTGAGTCATGGTGGAGTGTGGATGGCTGAGGCATGGTGGAGTAATGGATAGCTGAGGGCATGGTGGAGTGTGGATGGCTGTGGCATGGTGGAGTAATGGATGGATGGCTGAGGAGTAATGGATATGGAGATATGATGGAGTAATGGACAGCTGAGGGCATGGTGGAATAATGGATGGCTGAGGCATGGTGGGTAATGGATGGCTGAGGTATGGTGGAGTAATGGATAGCTGAGGCATGGTGGATTAATGGATGGCTGGATGGAGTCATGGTGGGATGGATGGCTGAGTCATGGTGGAATAATGGATGGCTGAGTCATGGTGGAGTAATGGATGGCTGAGGGCATGGTGGAGTAATGGATGGCTGAGGGCATGGTGGAGTGTGGATGCTGATATGGTGGGTAATGGATAGCGGCTGAGGCATGGTGGAGTAATGGATGGCTGAGGCATGGTGGAGTAATGGATACCTGAGTCATGGTGGAGTGTGGATAGCTGAGGGCATGGTGGAGTAATGGATAAGGCATGGTGGAGGTATGGTGGAGTAATGGATGGCTGAGGCATGGTGGAGTAATGGATGGCTGAGGCATGGTGGAGTAATGGATACCTGAGGCATGGTGGAGTAATGGATGCTGAGGGCATGGTGGAGTAATGGATAGCTGAGGTCATGGTGGAGTAATGGATGGCTGAGTCCATGGTGGAGTAATGGATGGCTGAGGGCATGGTGGAGTAATGGATAGCTGAGGCATGGTGGAGTAATGGATGCTGGAGTCATGGTGGAGTAATGGATAGCTGAGTCATGGTGGAGGTGGGGCATGGTGGGATGCCTGCTGAGGCATGGTGGAGGTAATGGATGGCTGAGTCATGGTGGAATAATGGATAATGACATGGTGGAGGTGGATGGGTGAGTCATGGTGGAGTAGTGGATAGCTGAGGGCATGGTGGAGTAATGGATAGCTGAGTCATGGTGGAGTAAAATGGATGGCTGAGGCATGGTGGAGTAATGGATGGCTGAGGCATGGTGGATTAATGGATGGCTGGGGCATGGTGGATATGGATGGCTGGTCATGGTGGAGTAATGGTAAGCTGAGGCATGGTGGAGTGGATGGATTCCTGGGGCATGGTGGAGTAATGGATAGCTGAGGCCATGGTGGAGTAATGGATGGCTGAGGCATGGTGGATTAATGGATGGCTGAGGCATGGTGGAGTGTGGATAGCTGAGGCATGGTGGGTAATGGATGCCTGACTCATGGTGGGTAATGGATAGCTGGGGCATGGTGGATTAATGGATGGCTGAGCCATGGTGGAAAATGGATAGCATGGAGGATTAATGGATGCCTAAGACATGGTAATGGGATAGCTGGGCATGGTGGAGTAATGGATGGCTGAGGCATGGTGGATTAATGGATAGCTGAGGGTATGGTGGAGTAATGGATAGCTGAGTCATGGTGGAGTGTGGATGGCTGGGGCATGGTGGAGTAATGGATAGCTGGGGGCATGGTGGAGTAATGGATGGCTGTCATGGTGTGGATGCTAGGGCATGGTGGATGTGGATAGCTGAGGCATGGTGGAGTAATGGATGGGTGGGGTCATGGTGGAATAATGGATAGCTGAGGGCATGGTGGATTAATGGATAGCTGAGGTATGGTGGGTAATGGATGGCTGAGGCATGGTGGAGTGGTGGATAGCTGTGCCATGGTGGAGTAATGGATAGCTGGGCATGGTGGAGTAATGGATGGCTGAGCCATGGTGGAGTAATGGATGGCTGGAGTCATGGTGGAGTAATGGATGGCTGAGTCATGGTGGAGTAATGGATAGCTGAGGCATGGTGGAGTAATGGATAGCTGAGGGCATGGTGGATAATGGATATGGATGTGGATTTGAGCTGAGGCATGGTGGAGTAATGGATGGCTGAGTCATGGTGGAGTAATGGATGCCTGAGGGGCATGGTGGATGGTGGTAATGGATAGCTGAGGCATGGTGGATTAATGGATGGCTGAGGCATGGTGGAGATGTGGATACCTGAGGCATGGATTAATGGATAGCTGAGTCATGGTGGAGTAATGGATAGCTGAGTCATGGGTGGAGTAATGGATGGCTGGGCATGGTGGAGTAATGGATAGCTGAGGCATGGTGGAGTAATGGATAGCTGAGTCATGGTGGGTAATGGATACCTGAGGCATGGTGGAGTGTGGATACCTGAGGGCATGGTGGGTAATGGATAGCTGAGGCATGGTGGAGTAATGGATGCTAGGTCATGGTGGTGTAATGGATGCCTGAGGGGCATGGTGGGTAATGGATACCTGAGGCATGGTGGAGGTAATGGATGGCTGAGGCATGGTGGAGTAATGGATGGCTGAGTCCATGGTGGAGTTATGGATAGCTGAGGGCATGGTGGGTAATGGATGCCTGAGGCATGTGGTCATGGAGGTCATGGTGGAATAATGTGGATGGCTGAGGCATGGTGGAGTGTGGATGGCTGAGGTATGGTGGTGTAATGGATAGCTGAGTCATGGTGGATGTAATGGATGGCTGAGGGGCATGGTGGAGTAATGGATGCCTGAGGCATGGTGGAGTAATGGATGAAAGGGCATGTGGGTATGGTGGAGTAATGGATAGCTGAGGCATAGTGGATTAATGGATAGCTGAGGCATGGTGGAGTAATGGATAGTGGCTGAGGGCATGGTGGAGTAATGGATGGCTGAGCCATGGTGGAGCTGGTAATGGATAGCTGAGGCATGGTGGGTAATGGATGGCTGAGGGCATGGTGGAGTAATGGATGGCTAGTCATGGTGGGTTATGGATGGCTGGCATGGTGTGGATAGCTGAGGGTATGGTGGAGTAATGGATGGCTGAGGCATGGTGGAGTAATGGATAGCTGAGGGCATGGTGGTTAATGGATAGCTGAGGGCATGGTGGAGTAATGGATGGCTGGGCATGGTGGAATAATGGATAGCTGAGTCATGGTGGAGTGTGGATATCTGAGGCATGGTGGATTAATGGATAGCTGAGGCATGGTGGGTAATGGATACCTGAGGGGCATGGTGGATTAATGGATGGCTGAGGCATGGTGGAGTAATGGATGGCTGAGGCATGGTGGAGTAATGGATGGCTGGGGCATGGTGGAATAATGGATACCTGAGGGGCATGGTGGGATGTCAATAATGGCCATGGTGGATTAATGGATGGCTGGGCATGGTGGAATAATGGATAGCTGAGGCATGGTGTAATGGAGTAATGGCATGGTGGTGTAAATGGGGCCTGAGGTGGATTAATGGATAGCTGAGGCATTGTGGATTAATGGATAGCTGAGGGTATGGTGGAGTAATGGATGCCTGGGGCATGGTGGATTAATGGATAGCTGAGGTATGGTGGATTAATGGAAAGCTGAGTCATGGTGGAGTAATGGATAGCTGTGGATGCGGGGAGTGGATTAATGGATACCTGAGGCATGGTGGAGTAATGGATGGCTGAGGGCATGGTGGAGTAATGAATACCTGAGGCCTGGTGGAGTAATGGATAGCTGGTATGGTGGAGTAATGGATAGCTGAGTCATGGTGGTGTTAATGGATAGCTGAGTCATGGTGGGTGTTGAAAGCTGATATGGTGGATTTAATGGATTCATGGTGGAGTAATGGATAGCTGAGGCATGGTGGAGTAATGGATAGCTGAGGCATGGTGGAGTAATGGATAGCTGAGGTACATGGTGGAGTATGGTGGATACCTGAGGCATGGTGGTTAATGGATAGCTGGGGCATGGTGGATATCTGGATATGCTGAATGGTAAGCTGGTGGTGTAATGGATGGCTGAGTCATGGTGGATGTAATAATGGATGTGGTGTGAGGGCATGGTGGATTAATGGATAGCTGAGGCATGGTGGAATAATGGATGGCTGAGGGCATGGTGGCAGTGTGGATGCCTGGTCATGGTGGAATAATGGATACCTGAGGCATAGTGGAGTAATGGATGGCTGAGGCATGGTGGATGATATGGATAAGCTGAGGTATGGTGGAGTGTGGATGGCTGAAGGGCATGGTGGATTAATGGATGGCTGAGGCATGGTGGGTAATGGATAGCTGGGCATGGTGGAGTAATGGATGGCTGAGTCATGGTGGAGTAATGGATTCCTGAGGGTATGGTGGAGTAATGGATGGCTGAGGCATGGTGGAGGTAGTCATGGTGGATGGCTGAGGGCATGGTGGATTAATGGATAGCTGAGGCATGGTGGATTAATGGATAGCTGAGTCATGTGGTGGATGGATAATGGATAGCTGAGTAATGAATACATGGTGGAGGAGTAATGGATAGCTGAGGCATGGTGGATTAATGGATAGCTGAGGGCATGGTGGAGTAATGGATAGCTGAGGCATGGTGGAGTAATGGATACCTGAGGGCATGGTGGGTAATGGATGCCTGAGGGGCATGGTGGAGTAATGGATAGCTGAGGGCATGGTGGAGTAATGGATAGCTGAGGCATGGTGGAGTAATGGATACCTGAGGGCATGGTGGAGTAATGGATGGCTGGGCATGGTGGAGTAATGGATAGCTGAGGCATGGTGGAGTAATGGATGGTTGAGTCATGGTGGAGTAATGGATGGCTGAGGTCATGGTGGAATAATGGATAGCGCTGGGGCATGGTGGAGGTAATGGATGGCTGAGGTATGGTGGATGGATGGGTGGGCATGGTGGATGATGGCTGAGGCATGGTGGAGTAATGGATGGCTGAGGGCATGGTGGAGTAAATGGATAGCCTGAGTCATGGTGGAGTGTGAATGGCTGAGGGTATGGTGGTAATGGGATAGCTGAGTCATGGTGGAGTAATGGATAGCTGAGTCATGGTGGAGTAATGGATGGCTGAGGCATGGTGGATTAATGGATGGCTGATGGTCATGGTGGATAATGGATGGATAGCTGAGTCATGGTGGAGTAATGGATAGCTGGGGCATGGTGGTGTAAGTGGATGGCTGAGGCATGGTGTAATGGATGGCTGAGGTATGGTGGAGTAATGGATAGCTGAGGGCATTGTGGAATAATGGATAGCTGAGGGCATGGTGGATAATGGATGGCTGAGCCATGGTGGGTGTGGATAGCTGAATCATGGTGGATTAATGGATAGCTGAGGCATGGTGGGTAATGGATAGCTGAGGCATGGTGGAGTGTGGATAGCTAGCATGGTGGGTAATGGACAGCTGGGGCATGGTGGATTAATGGATAGCTGAGGGTATGGTGGAGTAATGGATGGCTGGGGGCATGGTGGAAGTAATGGATGGCTGAGGGCATGGTGGAGTAATGGATAGCTGAGTCATGGTGGAGTAATGGATGGCTGAGGCATAGTGGATAAGTGGGAGGCATGGTGGGATATCTGAGATATGGTGGAGTGTGGATACGGATAAAGCTGAGTCATGGTGGAGTAATGGATAGCTGGGGCATGGTGGAGTAATGGATACCTTAGGCATGGTGGATTAATGGATAGCTGAGATGGTGGAGTAATGGAAAGCTGAGTCATGGTGGATTAATGGATACCCTGAGGCATGGTGGAGTAATGGATGCCTGAGGCATGGAGGGTAATGGATAGCTGAGGCATGGTGGAGTAATGGATATCTGAGCCATGGTGGATGTAATGGATGGCTGAGGGCATGGTGGGAGTAATGGATAGTTGGGGCATGGTGGAGCAATGGATACCTGGGGCATGGAGGTGGTAATGGAAAGCTGAGGGCATGGTGGATTAATGGATAGCTGAGGCATGGTGAGTAAATGAATACCTGGGCCTGGTGGATTAATGGCTACTGAGGTATGGTGGAGTAATGGATAGCTGAGTCATGGTGGATGGATAATGGATACCTAAAATTTGGGCATGGTGGAGTAATGGATAGATGTGAGGTATGGTGGAGTAATGGATAGCTGAGTCATAGTGGAGTAATGGATAGCTGAGGCATGGTGGAGTAATGAATACCTGAGGCATGGTAGAGTAATGGATAGCTGAGCCATGGTGGAGTAATGGATAGCTGAGTCATGGTGGAGTAATGGATAGGTGAGTCATGGTGGAGTAATGGATAGCTGAGGCATGGTGGATTAATGGATATGCTGATTAATGGATATATGGTGGAGTAATGGATAGCTGAGCCATGGTGGATAATGGATAGCTGAGGCATGGTGGGTAATGGATAGCTGCGGCATGGTGGGTAAAGTAATGCCTAGGCATGGAGGATGCCATGGTGGCATTTGTGGAATGGTGGATAGCTGGTATGGTGGAGTAATGGATGGCTGAGGGCATGGTGGAGTAATGGATGGCTGAATCATGGTGGAGTAATGGATAGCTGGGGGCATGGTGGATTAATGGATGGCTGAGGCATGGTGGAGTAATGGATGGCTGAGGCATGGTGGAGTAATGTGGATGCCTGAGGCATAATGGTGGATAGCTGAGCCATGGTGGAGTAATGGATAGCTGAGGTATGGTGGAGTATGTGGATAGCTGAGGTCATGGTGGGTAATGGATAGCTGAGGCATGGTGGAGTAATGGATACCTGGGTTATGGTGGAGTAAAGGAAAATAGCTGAGGCATGGTGGAGGTAATGGATAGCTGAGGCATGGTGGAGTAATGGATAGCTGAGGTATGGTGGATTAATGGATAGCTGAGGTATGGGTAATGGTGGATTAATGGATAGCTGAGGGCATGGTGGAGTAATGGATAGCTGAGTCATGGTGGAATAATGGATGGCTGAGGCATGGTGGATAATGGATAGCTGAGTCATGGTGGAGTAATGGATAGCTGAGGTATGGTGGAGTAATGGATAGGTGTGGAGTGTGGGCAGGTATGGAGTAATGGATAGCTGGGCATGGTGGAGTAGTGGATGGCTGAGGCATGGTGGATTAATGGATGGATAGCTGGAGGCATGGTGGAGTAATGGATAGCTGAGTCATGGTGGAGTAATGGATGGCTGAGGCATGGTGGATTAATGGATAGCTGAGGCATGGTGGAGTAATGGATGGCTGGGGCATGGTGGAATTATGGATAGCTGGGCATGGTGGAATAATGGATAGCTGAGGTATGGTGGGTAATGGATGGCTGGTATGGTGGATGTGTGGATGGCTGAGGCATGGCTGGTCATGGTGGGTGTGGATGGCTGGAGTCATGGTGGGTAATGGATAGCTGAGGCATGGTGGAGTAATGGATAGCTGAGGGCATGGTGGAGTAATGAATGGCTGAGTCATGGTGGAGTGTGGATAGCTGAGGGCATGGTGGGTAATGGATGGCTGGGGTATGGTGGAGTAATGGATAGCTGAGTCATGGTGGAGTAATGGATAGCTGAGGCATGGTGGAGTAATGGATGGCTGAGGTCATGGTGGAGTAATGGATAGCTGAGACATGGTGGAGTAATGGATGGCTAAAGTCATGGTGGAGTAATAGATACCTGAGGCATGGTGGAGTAATGGATAGCTGAGGCATGGTGGAGTAATGGATAGGTGGAGGTATGGTGGAGTAATGGATAGCTGAGGCATGGTGGAGTAATGGATAGCTGAGGCATGGTGGAGTAATGGATAGCTGAGGTATGGTGGAGTGTGGATAGCTGGTCATGGTGGATTAATGGAGGCTGGGCATGGTGGAGTAATGGATGGGTGAGGCATGGTGGAGTAATGGATGGCTGAGGCATGGTGGATTAATGGATGGCTAATGGATATCTGGTGTGGGTAATGGATGGCTGAGTCATGGTGGATTAATGGAAAGCGAGGCATGGTGGATTAATGGGATACCTGGGCATGGTGGAGTAATGGAAGGCTGAGGCATGGTGGATTAATGGATAGCTGAGGCATGGTGGAGTAATGGATAGCTGAGCCATAGTGGAGTAATGGATGGCTGAGGCATGGTGGAGTAATGGATGGCCTTCAGGCATGGTGGAGGCATAATGGATGGACAGCTGAGGGGCATAGTGGATTAATGGATAGCTGGGGCATGGTGGGATTAATGGATAGCTGAGGCATGGTGGAGTAATGGATAGCTGAGTCATGGTGGAGTAGTGGATAGCTGAGTCATGGTGGAGTAATGAATACTTGAGGCATGGTGGAGTAATGGCTAGCTGAGGCATAGTGGATTAATGGATAGCTGAGGCATAGTGGATTAATGGATAGCTGAGGCATGGTGGAGTAATGGATGGCCTGAGGCATGGTGGAGTAATAGATGGCTGAGGGCATGGTGGAGTAATGGATAGCTGAGTCATGGTGGAGTAATGGATAGCATGGTGAGGCATGGTGGAGTTATGGATAGCTGAGGCATGGTGCTGGATTAATGGATGGTGGAGTAATGGAGGTATGGTGGAGTAATGGATAGCTGAGTCATGGTGGAGTAATGGATAGCTGAGGTATGGTGGAGTAATGGATAGCTGAGGTATGGTGGAGTAATGGATAGCTGAGGCATGGTGGATTAATGGATAGCTGAGGTATGGTGGAGTAATGGATAGCTGAGGCATAGTGGAGTAATGGATAGCTGAGGTATGGTGGAGTAATGGATGGCTGACTCATTTTGGTGTTATGTGGATGCCTGATGGGGGCCATGGTGGTGTGGATGGCTGAGACATGGTGGAGTAATGGATTCCTGGGGCATGGTGGAGTAATGAATACCTGAGGGCATGGTGGAGTAATGGATGGCTGGGGGCTGGTGGATTGTGGATAGCTGAGGTCATGGTGGAGTGTGGATGGCTGGGGCATGGTGGAGTAATGGATGGGGCATAGTGGATTAATGGATAGCTGAGCATGGTGGAGTAATGGATAGGTGTGAGTCATGGGTGGGAATGTGGATGGCTGTGACATGGTGCAGTGTGGATACCTGAGGCATGGTGGGTAATGGATATCTGAGGCATGGTGGAGTAATGGATGGCTGCTGGTCATGGTGGATTAATGGATAGCTGAGGCATGGTGGATTAATGGAAGGCTGGGCATGGTGGTGTAATGGATAGCTGAGGCATGGTGGATTAATGGATAGCTGAGGCATGGTGGGAGTAATGGGATAGCTGAGGCATGGTATGTAATGGATGGCTGAGGCATGGTGGATGGTAATGGATGCCTGAGGCATGGGTGGAGCAATGGATACCTGAGGCATGGTGGAGTAATGGATAGTTGAGGCATGGTGGAGTAATGGATAGCTGAGGCATGGTGGAGTAATGGACAGCTGAGGCATGCTGGAGTAATGGATATCTGAGATATGGTGGAGTAATGGATAAGCTGAGGTCATGGTGGAATAATGGATGGCTGGGGCATGGTGGAGTAATGGATAAGCTGAGGTATGGTGGAGTAATGGATAAGCTGAGGCATGGTGGAGTAATGGATAGCTGAGGCATGGTGGAGTAATGGATAGCTGAGGTATGGTGGAGTAGTGGATAGCTGAGGGCATAGTGGAGTAATGGATGGCTGAGGCATTTGAGTGGAGTTATGGATGGTGGAGTAATGGTGGCTTAATGGATGGATCCATGAGGCATGGGTTGGAGTTAATGATACTTGAGGCATGGTGGAGTAATGAATACCTGAGGCATGGTGGATTAATGGATACCTGAGGCATGGTGGAGTAATGGATAGCTGAGGCATGGTGGAGTAATGGATAGCTGAGGACCCATAGTGGTGGATGGATGGCTGAGTCACAGTGGATAATGGATAGCTGAGCCATGGTGGAGTAATGGATAGCTGAAGGGCATGGTGGATATGGATACCTGGGGCATGGTGGATTAATGAATACCTGAGGCATGGTGGAGTAATGGATAGCTGAGGCATAGTGGATTAATGGATAGCAAGGCATGGTGGAATAATGGATACCTGAGGCATGGTGGAGTAATGGATAGCTGAGGTATGGTGGGTAATGGATGGTCATGGTGGGAGTAATGGATACCTGAGGCATGGTGGAGTAATGGATAGCTGAGGCATGGTGGATTAATGGATAGCTGAGGCATGGTGGAGTAATGGATAGCTGAGGCATAGTGGATTAATGGATAGCTGAGGTATGGTGGAGTAATGGATAGCTGAGTCATGGTGGAGTAATGGATAGCTGAGGCATGGTGGATTAATGGATAGCTGAGGCATGGTGGATTAATGGATAGCTGAGCCATGGTGGATTAATGGATAGCTGAGTCATGGTGGAGTAATGGATGGCTGAGGGTATGGTGGGATTAATGGATGAGGCTGGTAGAGCAATGGTGGAGTAAGTGGATAGCTGAATCATGGTGGAGTGTGAATGATTAATGACAGCTGGGGCATGGTGGAGTGGTGGATAGCTGGGGCATGGAATGTGGATAGCTGATCATGGTGGAATAATGGATGGCTGAGGCATGGTGGGAGTAATGGATAAGCGGGGCATGGTGGAAAAATGGATAGCTGAGGCATGGTGGAGTAATGGCTGAGGAAGATTAATGGATTAATGGATGGTGGAGTAATGACAGCTGAGTGGATTAATGGATAGCTGAGGCATAGTGGATTAATGGATAGCTGAGGGTATGGTGGAGTAATGGATACCTGAGGCATGGTGGAGTAATGGATATCAGGGATCCATGGTGGAGTAATGGATACATGTGGAATGGATGGCTGAGGCATGGTGGATAGCTGAGGCATGGTGGTGGTGTAATGGATGGCTGAGGCATGGTGGATTAATGGATAGCTGAAGAGGCATGGTGGAATAATGGATAGCTGAGGTATGGTGGAGTAATGGATAATCAGTTAGTGGATTAATGGATAGCTGAGGTATGGTGGAGTAATGGATAGCTGAGGCATGGTGGAGTAATGGATAGCTGAGGCATGGTGGAGTAATGGATGGCTGGGGCATGGTGGATTAATGGATAGCCTGAGGCATGGTGGACTAATGGATGGCTGAGTCATGGTGGAGTAATGGATAGCTGAGGCATGGTGGTGGAGGAATGGATGGCAGCCTGAGGGCCTGGTGGAGTGGGCATGGTGGATAGCTGAGGGTATGGTGGAGTAATGGATGTTGAGGCATGGTGGATTAATGGATGGCTGAGGTATGGTGGATTAATGGATGGCTGAGGCATGGTGGAGTAATGGATGGCTGAGGCATGCTGGATAATGGATAGCTGAGATATGGTGGAGTAATGGATAGCTGAGGTATGGTGGAGTAATGGATGGCTGAGGCATGGTGGAGTGGCTGGATAGCTGAGTAATGGTATGGTGGTGTAATGGATAGCTGGGGGATATGGTGGAGTAATGGATGGCTGAGTCATGGTTGGAGTAATGGATAGCTGAGGCATGGTGGATTAATGGATGGCTGAGGTATGGTGGAGTAATGGATAGCTGAGGGCATGGTGGAGTAATGGATACCTGAGGGCATGGTGGATTAATGGATAGCTGAGGGGCATGGTGGGTGTGGAAGGCTGAATGGATAGCTGAGTCATGGTGGAGTAGTGGATACCTGAGGCATAGTGGATTAATGGATAGCTGAGGCATGGTGGAGTAATGGATAGCTGAGGCATGGTGGATTAATGGATAGCTGAGGCATGGTGGAGTAATGGATAGCTGAGGCATGGTGGATTAATGGATGGCTGGAGTCATGGTGGATTAGTGGATAGCTGAGGCATAGTGGATTAATGGATAGCTGAGGCATGGTGGAGTAATGGATAGCTGAGTCATGGTGGAGTAATGGATAGCTGAGGCATGGTGGAGTGTAATGGATACCTGAGGCATGGTGGAGTAATGGATAGCTGAGGTGTGGTGGGTAATGGATAGCTGAGGCATGGTGGATTAATGGATGGCTGAGGCATGGTGGATTAATGGATACCTGAGGCATGGTGGAGTAATGGATAGCTGAGGCATGGTGGGTAATGGATAGCTGAGGTATGGTGGAGTAATGGATGGCTGGGGCATGGTGGAGTAATGGATAGCTGAGGCATGGTGGAGTAATGGATGGCTGAGGCATGGTGGAGTAATGGACCTGAGCCTAGGGAGTATGGTGGAGTAATGGATAGCTGAGGCATGGTGGATTAATGGATAGCTGATCCATGGTGGAGTAATGGATAGCTGAGGCATGGTGGAGTAATGGATAGCTGAGGTGGAGAAATGGTGGATTAATGGATGGCTGAGGCATGGTGGATTAATGGATGGCTGAGTCATGGTGGAGTAATGGATAGCTGAGGCATGGTGGATTAATGGATGTGCTGAGGCCTGGTGGGTAATGGATGAGATATGGCTGACAATGGCATATGCATGGTGGAATAATGGATAGCTGGAGGCATGGTGGGATTAATGGATAGCTGAGTCATGGTGGGAGTAAATGGATGGGGCATGGTGGAGGCATGGTGTGATCCATGGTGGAGTAATGGATAGTGGATACCCTGAGGCATGGTGGAGTAATGGATAGCTGAGGCATGGTGGGGTGTGGATAGCTGAGGCATGGTGGATTAATGGATAGCTGAGTCATGGTGGAGTAATGGATAGCTGAGGCATGGTGGAGTAATGGATAGCTGAGGCATGGTGGAGTAATGGATAGCTGAGCCATGGTGGAGTAATGGATAGCTGAGGCATGGTGGAGTAATGGATACCTGAGGCATGGTGGAGTAATGAATACCTGAGGCATGGTGGAGTAATGGATAGCTGAGGCATGGTGGATTAATGGATAGCTGAGGCATGGTGGAGTAATGGATAGCTGAGGCATGGTGGAGTAATGGATAGCTGAGGCATGGTGGAGTAATGGATAGCTGAGGTATGGTGGAGTAATGGATAGTTGAGGCATGGTGGAGTAATGGATAGCTGAGGCATGGTGGAGTAATGGATAACTGAGGCATGGTGGATTAATGGATAGCTGAGGTATGGTGGAGTAATGGATACCTGAAGCTTAGTGGATTAATGGATAGCTGAGGTATGGTGGAGTAATGGATAGGTGAGTCATGGTGGAGTAATGGATAGCTGTGGCATGGTGCAGTAATGGATACCTTAGGCATGCTGGATTAATGGATATCTGAGATATGGTGGAGTAATGGATAGCTGAGTCATGGTGGAATAATGGATAGCTGAGGCATGGTGGATTAATGGGTAGCTGAGGTATGGTGGTGTAAGTAAGAGCTGAGGCATGGTGGATTAATGGATAGCTGAGGCATTGTGGAATAATGGATAGCTGAGGCATGGTATAGTAATGGATAGCTGAGGCATGGTGGGTGTGGATGGCTGGGCATTTGGGTAATGGATGGCTGAGGCATGGTGGAGTAATGGATACCTGGGGCATGGTGGAGCATAGTGGATAATGGAGGGCATGGTGGATTAATGGATGCCTGAGGCATGGTGGAGTAATGGATGGCTGAGGCATGGTGGAGTAATGTGGATAGCTGAGTCATGGTGGAGTAATGGATAGCTGAGGCATGGTGGAGTAATGGATAGCTGAGTCATGGTGGATTAATGGATGGCTGGGCATGGTGGATTAATTGAGTCATGGTGATTAATGGATAGCTGAGGCATGGTGGAGTAATGGATACCTGAGGCATGGTGGAGTAATGAATAGCTGAGGCATGGTGGAGTAATGGATAGCTGTAGGCATAGTGGAGGTAATGGATAGTTGAGGCATGGTGGGTAATGGATAGCTGAGGGCATGGTGGAGTAATGGATAGCTGAGTCATGGTGGAGTAATGGATAGCTGAGGGCATGGTGGATTAATGGATAGCTGAGCCATGGTGGAGTAATGGATAGCTGAGGCATGGTGGGATTAATGGATAGCTGAGGCATGGTGGAATAATGGATAGCTGAGGCATGGTGGAGTAATGGATAGCTGGGTATGGTGGGTAATGGATAGCTGAGGCATGGTGGAGTAATGGATAGCTGGGGCATGGTGGAGTAATGGATAGCTGAGGCATGGTGGAGTAATGGATAGCTGGGGCATGGTGGAGTAATGGATAGCTGAGGCATGGTGGAGTAATGGATGGCTGGGAGGCATGGTGGGTAATGGATAGCTGAGGCATGGTGGAGTAATGGATAGCTGAGGGCATGGTGGAGTAATGGATAGCTGACGGGCATGGTGGAATAATGGCAGCTGAGGCATGGTGGAGTAATGGAGCTGAGGGGGCATGGAGGAGTGGATTGAGGCATGGTGGAGCATGGTGGATGAGCTGAGGCATGGTGGATTAATGGATAGCTGAGGCATGGTGGAGTAATGGATAGCTGAGGCATAGTGGAGTAATGGATAGCTGAGGCATAGTGGAGTAATGGATAGCTGAGGAATGGTGGAGTAATGGATAATGGCATGCAGTAATGGATACCTGAGGCATGGTGGATTAATGGATATCAGGAGGAATGGTGGAGTAATGGATAGCTGGAGGCATGGTGGAATAATGGATGGCTGTAATGGCATGGTGGATTAATGGATAGCTGAGGAATGGTGGAGTAATGGATGGCTGAGGCATGGTGGGTAATGGATAGCTGAGGGCATGGTGGAGTAATGGATAGCTGAGGTATGGTGGGTAATGGATAGCTGAGGCATGGTGGAGTAACAGATAGCTGAGGCATGGTGGAGTAATTGATGGTGGGTAATGGATAGCTGAGGCATGGTGGAGTAATGGATAGCTGAGGCATGGTGGAGTAATGGATAGCTGTGGAATAATAGGTGTTGAGTAATGGATAGCTGAGGCATGGTGGGTAATGGATAGCTGGATTCATGGTGGAGTAATGGATAGCTGAGGCATGGTGGAGTAATGGATACCTGGAGGCATGGTGGAGTAATGGATAGCTGAGGCATGGTGGAGTAAATGGATAGTTGAGGCATGGTGGATTAATGGATAGGTGAGGCATGGTGGAGTAATGGATACTTGAGGCAATGGTGGGTAATACAGATGGCTTAGGCATGCTGGATAATGGATAGCTGAGATATGGTGGAGCAATGGATAGTTGAGGCAGGGAGTGGATAGTTGAGGTATGGAATGGTAGATAGCTGAGGTGTGGTGGAGTAATGGGATAGCTGAGGCATGGTGGTGTAATGGAGAGCTGAGGCATGGTGGAGTAATGGATAGCTGAGGCATGGTGGAGTAATGGATGGCTGGGCATGGTGGAGTAGCAATGGATAGCTGAGGCATGGTGGAGTAATGGATAGCTGAGGCATGGTGATTAATGGATAGCTGAGGTATGGTGGGAGTAATGGATGGCTGAGGCATGGTGGAGTAATGGATGGCTGATCATGGTGGAGTAATGGATACCTGAGGCATGGTGGAGTAATGGATGGCTGAGGCATGGTGGAGTAATGGATAGCTGGGGCATGGTGGAGTTAATGGATAAGCTGAGGCATGGTGGAGTAATGGATAGCTGGGGCATGGTGGATGTAATGGATGGCTGAGGCTAGGGTAATGGATGGCTGAGGTATGGTGGATTAATGATGGCTGAGGGCATGGTGGAGTGTGGATGGCTGAGTCATGGTGGAGTAATGGATAGCTGGGGCATGGTGGAATAATGGATAGCTGAGGCATGGTGGGACTAATGGATAAGCTGAGGCATGGTGGAGTAATGGATACCTGAGGCATGGTGGAGTAATGGATGGCTGAGGCATGGTGGGTAATGGAGATGGCTGGGGCATGGTGGGTAATGGATGGCTGGAGGCATGGTGGAGTAATGGAAAGCTGAGGTATGGTGGAGTAATGGATATTGGAGGCATGGTGGAGTAATGGATGGCTGAGGCATGGTGGATTAATGGGTAGCTGAGGTATGGTGGTGTAAGTAAGAGCTGAGGCATGGTAGAGTAATGGATAGCTGAGGCATAGTGGAGTAATGGATAGCTGAATCATGGTGGAGTAGTGGATACCTGAGGCATAGTGGATTAATGGATAGCTGAGGCATTTTGGAGTTATGGATAGCTGAGGCATAGTGGAGTAATGGATAGCTGAGTAATGGATGTTGTGGGTAATAGATAGCTGAGGCATGGTGGAGAATGGATAGCTGGAGGCATGGTGGGAGTAATGGATAGCTGAGGCATGGTGGGTAATGGATAGCTGAGGCATGGTGGAGTAATGGATGGCTGAGGGGCATGGTGGAGTAATGGATAGCTGAGGCATGGTGGAGTAATGGATGGCTGAGGGGCATGGTGGAGTAATGGATGGCTAGTCATGGTGGAGTAATGGATGGCTGAGGCATGGGTGGAGTAATGGATAGTTGAGGCATGGGTGGAGTAATGGATAAGCTGGAGGCATGGTGGAGTAATGGACAGCTGAGGCATGGTGGGAGCAATGGATGGCTGAGGCATGGTGGAGTGTGGATAGCTGAGGCATGGTGGATTGAATATGGGCATGGTGGGGTAATGGATGGTGGATGTGGTGGAGTAACAGATAGCTGAGGCATGGTGGAGTAATGGATAGCTGAGGCATGGTGGGAAATGGATAGCTGAGGCATGGTGGAGTAATGGATGGCTGAGGCATGGTGGAGTAATGGATAGCTGAGGTATGGTGGATTAACAGATAGCGCTGGGCATGGTGGATTAATGGATAGCTGAGGCATGGTGGAGTAATGGATAGCTGAGTCATGGTGGAGTAATGGATAGCTGAGGCATGGTGGAGTAATGAATACCTGAGGCATGGTGGAGTAATGGATAGCTGAGGTATGGTGGAGTAATGGATAGCTGAGGCATGGTGGATTAATGGATGGCTGAGGTATGGTGGAGTAACGGATGCCTGGGGCATGGTGGATTAATGGATGGCTGGGGCATGGTGGAGTAATGGATGGCTGAGGCATGGTGGAGTGTGGATGGCTGAGGCATGGTGGAGTAATAGATAGCTGAGGCATGGTGGAGTAATGGATAGCTGAGGCATGGTGGAGTAATGGATAGCTGAGGCATGGTGGAGTAATGGATAGCTGAGGCATGGTGGAGTAATAGATAGCTGAGGCATGGTGGAGTAATGGATAGCTGAGGCATGGTGGAGTAATGGATAGCTGAGGCATGGTGGAGTAATGGATAGCTGAGGCATGGTGGAGTAATGGATAGCTGAGGCATGGTGGAGTAATGGATAGCTGAGGCATGGTGGAGAATGGATGGCTGAGGCATGGTGGAGTAATGGATGGCTGAGGCATGGTGGAGTAAATGGATAGCTGAGGCATGGTGGAGTAATGGATAGCTGAGGCATGGTGGAGTAATGGATGGCTGGGGCATGGTGGGAGTAATGGATAGCTGAGGCATGGTGGGAGTAATAGATAGCTGGAGGCATGGTGGAGTAATGGATAGCTGGAGGCATGGTGGAGTAATGGATAGCTGAGGCATGGTGGGATGGATATGCTGGAGTACGGATAGCTGAGGCATGGTGGAGTAATGGATAGCTGAGGCATGGTGGAGTAATGGATAGCTGAGGCATGGTGGGTAATGGAATGGATATGGCTGAGGGCATGGTAGGAGGCATGGTGGATAGCTGAGGCATGGTGGAGTAATGGATAGCTGAGGCATGGTGGAGTAATAGATGAGGCTGATGGGCATGGTGGAGTAATGGATAGCTGAGGCATAGTGAAGTAATGGATAGGCCGAGGGTGGAGTAATGGATAGCTGAGGCATGGTGGAGTAATGGATGAGCTGAGGAGTAACAGATGGTGGAGTAATAATGGATAGCTGAGGCATGGTGGAGTAATGGATGAGGCTGGAGGCATGGTGGAGCAATGCTGAGGCATAGTGGATGGATAGCTGAGGCATGGTGGAGTAATGGATAGCTGAGGCATGGTGGAGTAATGGATGGCTGAGGCATGGTGGAGTAATGGATAGGGCATGAGGCATGGTGGATGGTGGAGTAATGGAAAATGGTGGAGCTGGATAGTTGAGGCATGGTGGAGCTAATGGATGGCTGAGGGCATGGTGGAGTAATGGATAGCTGAGGCATGGTGGAGTAATGGATAGCTGAGGCATGGTGGTGGAGTAATGGATGGAGCTGAGGCATGGTGGAGTAATGGGATAGCTGAGGCATGGTGGAGTAATGGATAGCTGAGGGCATGGTGGAGTAATGGATAGCTGAGGCATGGTGGAGTAATAGATAATGAGGATGGTGATAATGAGCTGAGGTATGGTGGAGTAATGGATAGCTGAGGCATGGTGGAGGTAATGGATGGATAGCTGAGGCATGGTGGATAGCTAATGGATAGCTGAGGCATGGTGGAGTAATGGATAGCTGAGGCATGGTGGAGTAATGGATAGCTGAGGCATGGTGGAGTAATGGATAGCTGAGGCATGGTGGAGTAATGGATGGCTGAGGCATAGTGAGATAGCATGGCATAGTGAGTAATGGATAGCTGAGGCATGGTGGAGTAATGGATAGCTGAGGCATGGTGGAAGTAATGGATAGCTGAGGCATGGTGGAGTAATGGATAGCTGAGGCATGGTGGAGTAATGGATGGCTGGGGCATGGTGGAGTAATGGATGGCTGAGGCATGGTGGAGTAATGGATGGCTGAGGCATGGTGGAGTGGATGGCTGGGGCATGGTGGAGTAATGGATGGCTGAGGCATGGTGGAGTAATGGATAGCTGAGGCATGGTGGAGTAATGGATAGCTGAGGCATGGTGGAGTAATGGATAGCTGAGGGCATGGTGGAGTAATGGATAGCTGAGGCATGGTGAAGTAATGGATAGCTGAGGCATGGTGGAGTAATGGATAGCTGAGGCATGGTGGAGTAATGATAGCTGAAGCATGGTGGAGTAATGGATAGCATGGTGGAGTAATGGATAGCTGAGGCATGGTGGAGTAATGGATAGCTGAGGCATGGTGGAGTAATGGATAGCTGAGGCATGGTGGAGTAATAGATAGCTGAGGCATGGTGGAGTAATGGATAGCTGAGGCATGGTGGAGTAATGGATAGCTGAGGCATGGTGGAGTAATGGATAGCTGAGGCATGGTGGAGTAATGGATAGCTGAGGCATGGTGGAGTAATGGATAGCTGAGGTATGGTGGAGTAATGGATAGCTGAGGCATGGTGGAGTAATGGATAGCTGAGGCATGGTGGAGTAATGGATAGCTGAGGTATGGTGGAGTAATAGATAGCTGAGGCATGGTGGTGTAATGGATAGCTGAGGTATGGTGGAGTAATGGATAGCTGAGGCATGGTGGAGTAATGGTGAGGCATGGTGGGTAATGGATAGCTGAGGTATGGTGGAGTAATGGATGGCTGAGGTATGGTGGAGTAATGGATAGGAGGTGGTGGATAAGATAGCTGAGGCATGGTGGGAGTAATAGATAGCTGAGGCATGGTGGAGTAATAGATAGCTGAGGCATGGAGGGATGGTGGAGTAATGGATAGCTGAGGTATGGTGGAGTAATAGATAGCTGAGGCATGGTGGAGTAATAGATAGCTGAGGCATGGTGGAGTAATGGATAGCTGAGGCATGGTGGAGTAATAGATAGCTGAGGCATGGTGGAGTAATGGATAGCTGAGGCATGGTGGAGTAATGGATAGCTGAGGCATGGTGGAGTAATGGATAGCTGAGGCATGGTGGGAGTAATGGATAGCTGAGGCATGGTGGAGTAATGGATAGCTGGAGGCATGGTGGAGTAATGGATAGCTGAGGCATGGTGGAGTAATAGATAGCTGAGGCATGGTGGAGTAATGGATATGGTGGAGTAATAGATAGCTGAGGCATGGTGGGTAGATAGCTGGGGCATGGTGGAGTAATGGATAGCTGAGGGTGGTAACGAGCTGAGGCATGGTGGAGTAATGGATAGCTGAGGCATGGTGGAGTAATGGATAGCTGAGGCATGGTGGAGTAATAGATAGCTGAGGCATGGTGGAGTAATGGATAGCTGAGGCATGGTGGAGTAATGGATAGCTGAGGCATGGTGGAGTAATGGATAGCTGAAGCATGGTGGAGTAATGGATAGCTGAGGCATAGTGAAGTAATGGATAGCTGAGGCATGGTGGAGTAATGGATAGCTGAGGCATAGTGGAGTAATGTATAGCTGAGTCATGGATGAGTAATGGATAGCTGAGGCATAGTGGAGTAATGGATTGCGGCTTGGATTGAGGTATCGGAGAGCAGATTTCAAATTCCATTTGAATCCATTACATTCACTTACCTGTTAATAATCTTGGGAAAGGTACAAATCCTCTTCTTCTTCTCCCCCCAGCTATGGGTAAAAGGCAGGACAGATTGGGTTCTATAGCCTTGGATGGCAACTGGTCTACCGCAGTAAGAAATGGCAACCTACTGCAGGAAAAAAATCTGCCTCGTCAGTCATTTATCAAAATATACAAGATTGCCTAAGCATGTATTATGCATGACACATAACTGACTGACTGCTGAATGCATGAAAAGTGAACTTCACTGAAATTATTTCAAATGAATCACTTTTAGAATCTGGATGAAGCATCCTCCATAAATCTCATGGGGGATTAATGCCAAAAAAACCACGCTCATGATGAATGATGAAGGAATATGAGAAACTAACGAAAATAAAAGCCAGTGGTCAAGATCTGACACAAATTAAAAATCTTGGCTCAAATATCAGTGAAGAGGGCCTCAGAGTAAATATGATTTCAAGAGAAGTACAAAGAATGGCATTTGTTGCAAAACTAAAAGAACATTGGGAAAGATACAACCATGAGGTAGAAATCAAAAACAAAACTGTTGCATGCATTGACCTCCTCAGACTTTCTGTACATCTGCAGATCTTGGACATTAACAATGGAACTGCAGCGAGGGATGAAAACATTTGAAATGGAGATGCTACAGATCCATCTGAGGCACTCCTATGAGAGACTAAATCACAAATATAAGACATCAGTAGACAAGAAATTGTTGAAATGGGATGAGCCAGGATCATTCCATTACCAACCTACAAGGCACCATCACAGACAAAATAAGAAGAGCAGACAGAAGGAAAAAAATGGCCTCATGACATCACTGAGTTGATGAGATGATTGTTCAAACATTGTTTCATATGACGTCATATATTAAGAAATGGACAAGGTCCGACAATTTTTATTTATTAAAGACATTTTTTATGTTTAACGTTGTTATTTATAGATACAAGTATTTAAGCAAATGCTCTATTTATGATAAACAGTATTAAATAACATTTACCGGCCTGAATGTCCGAGAAATTTTCATAGAAAATATTCATTCTTTGACAGGATTCGAACCTGCATCCTATATGGAACCGTCATTTACGCTGACCTGCCTTACCTCTGGGCCACAAAGAACCTTAAACATAAAAAATGTCTTTAATAAATAAAAATTGTCGGACCTTGTCCATTTCTTAATATATGACGTCATTTGTTTACATTTGATACGTCAGAGCAGTTATGAATGTACGAGATTCATGGAAGATTGAAGTTTATAAGCAGTAAATTCGACTTTGTCTACCGAAAAGGTTCTTTGTGGCCCAGAGGTAAGGCATGTCAGCGTAAATGACGGTTCCATATAGGATGCAGGTTCAAATCCTGTCAAAGAACGAATATTTTCTATGAAAATTTCTCGGACATTCAGGCCGGTAAATGTTATTTAATACTGTTTATCATAAACAGAGCATTTGCTTAAATACTTGTATCTATAAATAACAACGTTAAACATAAAAAATGTCTTTAATAAATAAAAATTGTTTCATATGTTAATGGCAAGAATATTTTATGAGGCTGGTTTATAATTTTTCAATTCTATTTATAGTAGTACATTATGTATTTTAATGATGTCCTATAAATATTAAAATACTTAATAAATACAATGTTCAATAAAATATACTATTTACCAATATTACTGTTATTTTTCAATGTTTAAACACATCAAAAATATATCAGTTATGTCCTGTTAATTCCCCTCCCCAAGTTCTCCACCGCCTTAACCAGGTATTGAACTCACAACTCTTTGGGCCCTGTCACTGGATCTAACTAACACCTTTATCCACTGTGCCATGTGTCCTTTAAGAAGGCTGGAGCATACAACGGCCGAAACATTGTGATAATTATCGCAACAAAGATGAGGACGATAATCCAAACAATGTAAATATTGTACATAATACCTCATCTCAGAAATATAGACAGATACATCAAAAAGATTCTAGCAAATTCTCTGCTGTTCGCTATGTCAATTATTTTTACCGTTTCTCACTATAAAATGAGGAATTTAAACTTCCATGCTTATCAAGTATGTTTTGAATAGATATTATAGTAAACATTTGAGACTCTCTTTTTCTCTATATATACATTGAGTTTAGATAAGCTTTTATTTATTAAATGATAAATTTACAACATTTGACTGCACCCTCCTAATGCAACACAACAGTTGTACAAAACAAGGTAATGTTTTATTTTTATTTTTCCAGTGTTTAATATACTCAATAAACACCCGAGACAATTCCAACACGAATATTACTTTATAAATATGTAACAAGTGATGCATTCTAATATTGTATAAAAGCAATCATAATAATAGTATGATGAAAACAAGAAAGGAAAAAAATCTGCTGCATGTTGTCACACGGGCTTTCACACATAAAAAACTTGTTCTCTCCAAAAAAGATTCTTTTCTTAAAGTTAACAATTCCTAAAGCAGAAAAATTTACAGGTTTCAGAATTTTTTTCCCAGTCTTTTGTTTTTCCTTGAATTTATGTAACGTTTCGAGAAAGCATTTTTGAAGAGAATGCACAGATTGGTTTTCTATTAAATGTGTTTTACAATATGCAAAATTTATTCCCACCCCCAAACTAATCCTTAGAAATTGTTTTTTTTTCTTTTTATATAAATATATGTTTTGATATATGCAGTTATTTAAACATTTATGAGTAAAGATAGAGATGCTCTCAGGCATTGATAAGACTAAAATATTCATATGTGCAGAAAGGGACATAGAACATAGATAAATATACGTATGTGTCTATATATATATATATATATATATATATATATATATATATATATATATATATATACACATATACATATGTATATATATATATATATATATATATATATATACATAAGTATATATTTAAATAAACAGCAGTTTATATATATATAAGTATTTATACATAGATATATATATATATATATGTGTGTGTGTGTGTGTGTGTACACAAGTATGTACATATATATATATAAACAGATGTTTATATATGTATGTATGTATGTACATATGTATACAAACATCTGTTTATACAGGAAATGAAAACATAAAGATAATCACATGAATCCATCTGTATGTATGTATGTATGTATGTATGTATGTATATATATATATATATATATATATATATATATATATATAATTGTTTGAATCATCGAGAGAAATTAAAATTATAAGATTTATAAAAGAAAATCAGAAAAAAGAAAATTCAATAACTAGATAGATAGATAGATAGATAGATAGATAGATATGGACAGGCTTAGATAGATAGATAGATTGATAGATAGATAGATATGGTCAGTTTGATACCAAGTTAATTTAGGGAAAGTCTATCTTGTGAAGTAGATCAAAGCTACACCATCTTGCTAATAATTATTTGCAAATTTATAAATGTGCAAAATATTAATTTCCATTATAAATATCTATAACTCCATAATCTTCCAACTCTGTCAGCAGACTCTCTCTCTCTCTCTCTCTCTCCCTCCCTCTCTCTCTCTCTCTCTCTCTCTCTCTCCTTCCTTATAATTAGGAGTCTGTCCTCCAGTGCAGTAGTTGACAGAAAAAGCTGTTCGTCGTTCTTCTCAATGATGGAATATGGAGATAATCTTGGTGGTTTGTTACAATTGTGGTTCATATCCATGAAGGTTCGACCTGGCAGAACCAAGGAATGTAGTTTGCCTGAGTACTTTTCTTGGAAGTAGCGATAGAGCAGTGAAAGGTTTGCCACATCCACCCTGAGAGAGAGTGGTTGAAGGGTGGAAAATAATTTGTCCATCACAAGGATTCACAGATGCTTTAGAACTTCATCAAAACTGGAAATATAACAAGAGTACTCCATTTTTGGTCTCTGATCTGGTTCTTGTAAAAGTAGAGAATAAAAAGGAAGATTCAGGTACTTACTGGAGTAATACATGGAGCTGATCATTTTACCTGTATCTTTAGTGATGGATTGTGCAGTATTTCACCCAATTTATGATTTTCTGAGTTTGCCACTTTACAAAAATAGCAATGGTTTATAATTTTCAGGGTAGGCCAGTCCTGAACATGAGAGAAAGAATATAAAAAAAATTCTAGAAAATCAAATTATATTAATTTTTGAACATTTTTTTCATTTTTATTGAAAAATAATTATTTCACCCGATAACAAAACATAACTCAGTATTTGATGAAGAAACCCCTTTTGGCAAGCACAACAGCCAGACATTTCCTGTAGTTGGTTACCAAGTTTTTATAGATCCCAGGGGTGTAGATTTTGGCCTACTCCTCTTTGCAGATCCTCTCCAAATCCTTAAGGCTTCTAGGTTGTCATTGGGCAACTCAAAGCTTCAGCTCCCTCCACAAATCCTCTAAAGGATTAAGGTCCAGAGACTGACTAGGCCACTCCATTACCTTAATGTGCTTCTTCTTGAGCCATTCCTTTGTTGCCTTAGCCATATGTTTTCAGTCATTGTCATGCTGGAACACTCATCCATGACCCATCTTCAGTGTCCTGGTTGAGGTGAGGAGGTTTTCACTCAAGATTTCCCTGTACTTGGCCCCATCCATCTTTCCCTTGACCCAGTGTAGTCATCCTGTCCCCTTAGCAGAGAAACAGCCCTAAAGCATAATGTTTCCACCAACATGCTTAATGGTTGAAATGGTTTTCTTGGGGTCCAAGTCAGATTGATTTTTCCTCCAAAGACGGCAAGTCGAGTTGATGTCAAAAATCTCAATCATAGCACTTTCTCCCAACCCTCCTCGGAATCATCCAGGTCCTCATTTTCAAACTTCTGATGGGCCTGTACATGTGCCTTCTTGAGTAAAGGGACCTTTTGGGCACTACAGGATTTCAGTCCACTATGACATAGTGTGTTACTAATGGACATCTTGGTGATATTGGTCCCAGCTGTGTACTGCTGGGTTGTTTCTTCATGTTTTTCATCTTCATGTTAACTTCACATTGAGAGATCTTGCAATGGAGCTCCAGACCAAGGGAAATTGATAGTCAATTGGTGTTTCTTCCATTTTCTTATTATCGCACCAACAGTTGACTCCTTCTCACCTAGCTGCTTACCAATCATCTTGTAGCCCATTCCAGTCTTGTGCAGGTATACAATTTTGTCCTGGATGTCCTTAGATAATTTTTTCATCTTGTCCACTGTGGAAAATTATAGGCTGTTCCACTTTTTGTAAGGTGGCAAACTCAGAAAATCAGCAGGGGATGAAATACTTATTTTCCCTACTGTATGCTATGAACGGCAAAAATTGCTCTCAAGTATTAAATGCAATTTGCACTTGTGATGGTCTACATTGTCTTGATAAATGGCATTTTGCTATATTGGTCAGCTCAAGTAAAATTTGTTGACCACTGAAGTCAAAGATGTCAGCTTCAATATATTGGAATTATGTGGCTGAGTGTTCTTTAAAAATCATTGTTTCCTTGGTAATCTTTCTCTAGTGTTCATTGAATATTTTACATGTCCTTACTAATGTTTCAATGTCTTTTTTTATTCCTCTCCAATAAACATTATTTAAGGGACACAACTCTCTAACTTTCAATAGCTCTGGTTACACTCTGTACCTTGAGTGGCTTTTGAGCTTTGTATTGAGTATACAATAGCATAAAAGAGAGAAATTGAAAAACAGAAACCTCAAATCAGTAGCATCTTTGACATACTTAGAAGATATGTTCAAAAGAAGAAATGGTTGTATTAAATTGCTTCTAAGTTTGAAGAGGAGGAATTAGGGATTAGATACGGCACCAAAAATCTGTCAGGTTATCTGCAAAAGAATTAAAGCTTTTTACTCTTCAACCAAAAATATTTGACTGAAATTCTTCAGACATGGGAAGGAAACAGAAATACAGATTCAAAGTGGTTGGCTAATAATGAGATAATAATGATTTACTGATTAACCCATAACTAGGAGGAGAACATGTGGATTCATAACTTTTCCAAGAGTATTTACACATAAGTGAATATAACAAATAAACTGGAATTGTAAGTTGGCTCCACGATTTCCAATTCCAAGCCATTATCCAGTACACCACGCATACATCCAAATATATAGGAGCTTGTATTCTCAAGAGGTCTCCTATATAGGTACTAGCCAGGCTTGATGTTGCTTAACTTCAGTGGTCATACAAGAACTGGTATTTAAATATGATATGGCCATAAGCCTCAGACCACAAGTTTGACTTAAGTAACAAGTTTTAACCCAATAAACATTGCTCAGTTATTCCTTAATTTGAGTGACATGAAGTCAAGCCACTGGTTTGTGGAATTGTAAGGAAAACTGGTATAAAATTGTTCAGAAAATTTGAAGTGTTATGGCAGTGATAGAAAGTTAGATCCATTATCTCTCTCAGGCATGGAAAATTAGTATTACTATGCATAACTGGGATTTTTGTTCCTACCAGTCTGGTCTTTGACAGGATAGGTTTTCAAGAAGCATTTTGTACAGTATGGACCACAGATGGTGCTAAACCATATTGACAAATTATGAAGGAGTCTTAGATTACATTAGACATTTTGTGTAACTTATTTGCACAAAGGATATGCCAGTTCTTGTCCTCATCCAACAGGACAGTGTTATGTCTCACCTTGGCATTTAAATGCTAATTATGCAATGGGAAAAGGTGTTGTTCTATTCTCTTTGCTAATTCAATGTTCCTACAAGCTACACCTGCTTATCAAAACTGTCATTCACCCACTGACAAAATGGTCACTGCTTAAGTCAAAATATATGATGTCCATTAATTATGAATGATTGCTGTCATAAGTTGTATCAGAAAATTGTCACTGACTTTAGTATTGTCTTAAAAATTGTGACAGGCAGGAGGGAATCTCAGTTAAGTGAACAGGATCAGTTACCTCACAACTACATTTCTGAGGATTCTTGTCTAATGACAGTTTTTTCTCTCTGGAAAACATGATTAGGATCAAAGTGTAGTATCTGTGCCAGCAGCTGACAGCTGGCGTTCCAGCCAGGCAGTTATTGTTATCTGCCACAGCTCTAGCTCACCATCATGTGACACTCCAGCCATCTCCAGCCATCTCCAGCTCTAGCCTGCTATCTTCAACAGGCCTCCTACTCCAGCCAGCCAGCCATCCTTGCCAGCAGTAACAAATATGTGATAAACTGTCCTTTTCAGGACAACGCTTTTCTCACCCTCTACGTAGGCAGATATATTTTTTGCTGAGTGCACAGTAAACTTATTTTTGTTGATGTATTTTCTTTAATGATAATAAACTTGGGAATATATTTTTTTCTCAAGTCTTTCTTTTGTTTTTTGTTGTCTTATGTCATTCAATATTTGTTTGTGTAGAAAATATACTACCCACCACCCTAACCCTACCCAAGACAGAAGTAATGAAGGATATGCTGATTTTCAAGTATCTTTTTTTCTTTAGCATTTTCATAGCAAAACCTTTTACCTAATGCCAAATACCTTACTGTGAGCTGAGAAACCTTCATGTTATTCTAGAAATTTCACTCTTTGTATTGTTCTACTCCACTTTTATTTTGTATACTATTTACATTATCAATTTTTCATAGATGAATATTGAAATAATGCATTTTTATTCTGTAGATTCATATCCAATGATGGCATATTAAATGATTTTGTTAGCTTTTGTTGTATTCCACTATTGTTTTATTTGTAATGTAAAAACCATGCTTTACATTAAAACAGAATATATTGTTATCAAAATTAACATGCTAAAATCAAGCAAGTACAAGAATTTATATATCTGAGATCTTTACTAACAAAGGGCAGAAAATTTAACACCAAAATACCATTCTAGTACCAGGTTAAAATCTCTACCATATTGCTCAAAACTCTCCCGCATGGATTGTAAGTATCAATGCCATCAGTATCAGCTTTCTCATGAGAAATGTATAAACAAATAGTGTAGTGAGATTTTCAATGGCCATTAGATTTATTGAGCCTATTCCCTGGAAGAAAGTAACCTTTTCTCTAATCTGAAAATATACAACATTAGCAGACAGAACATAAATACTGCAGATATTATTTTAAATGAATATAGTATTGACTTTAACACTGATCACAATGGAATCATCAGATTATTATATGTTTAATCTGTTTGACCCGAAATTACCTCCCCATGATGTGTGTTCATTGGCACTTAAAGATCTTAGAATAACTACACATCATAGTCACTGTCATTAAGGACAAGGAGGCAGTGTTTGATCAAAACACTGTACCTTCCACAAAGAAGCATTCATTGCCAAAAGAACTTTCTACTAAAAAAGCTGAGCTGTTTCCCCAAAGCACTACTCAGAAGCCATCTAATGAAGACTGAAAAGAAGAGAAGATCAACTGTTCACATTGAACCCCACCCCAGAAAATAATGCACCTGAGGAAGACAAGAAAAAACTGCAGAATAAAAAAATTCAAGCAAATCAAAAACTTTGCAAAGAAAATAAAAGCGGAATAGGAACCTTAAACAAAATAAAATTAAAGCTAATAAAACTGATGAATTCACTGAAGATGAAAACATTTGTTTGCTGTGCATCAAACCTTATTCAAAGGTTTGGTGAAAATTAGGCAAAGTGCATATCTTGTAACATGTGCACATATATTGAGTGGAGATTGTGAATTTGATTATTTTCAAGAATTTTTCTATTTTCTTGGGTGAATAAAATTATTTTTGGTGTTGTCATTCTTTTCATAATATTCTTTTATTCCATCTTTTATTTTATTATCAGGAATCATTGACATCCACTCAACATTTTCTACAAGGTGGTCATTATATTCCTAAAATATTACTTTTTAATCAGTTCAATTTTCTGTTAGTTTTTTTGTTTGTTTGTTTGGTTGAAAATATTATATTTCACAATTATAACAATATAATCATCACATCTTCATCTATTAGCAAGAGAATAACTTGGCCCATTCAGTTGATCCAAACAACCTCACTGATAGAGTTGTTTGTTTTATGTTATCCAAATGTTTTAATGATGAAATAATAAACTTAACTAATGATTCAGGTTTAAACAATTCATTCTAATTGCATTTTAATGAATTAACTCCATAGGAAGCTCCATCTATCTTAATGAAAAGCCCCAGTGTGCATACATGTAAACTTACCAACAAAAGATGTTTTTTAAAGACAGACATGAAATAAAAATAAAATCCACAAATAACTGCACCTTTTGGGAGATTCAGATAAAAAAAGATTCTGCAAGAACATTTCAAGACTTTATGAAAAAAATATTTGCTAATGAGGAATTCATATTTGTCTATCTTGATGAAAAAAATCTTTTTCTGGTTCTTTCATTGGAACAGAGAGAGACAGAGAGAGAATGAGACAGAGAGAGAGTGAGACAGATATATAGAGAGAGTGAGACAGACAGCTATAGAGAGACAGACAGAAACATATAGAGAGAGTGAGACAAACCTCTTTTCCTGGGCCACTGAGTTTGTGTGTCATAGGATTGTCCTTTGCTTTGGTACAGGTTGATCTTTGTTTTTCTATCCTTAAGAATATGTTAATGTTAATGGGGTGTTAAGGAGATAATACTTTTCTTTTTTTGTGAAGAAATATGGCATTAAAAGTTTTTGGAAATAACAATGACTGTTTTTTTCCAGATACAATACTACCATTTAACCTATAGCTGGGGGAGAAGAGATGGACGCATACATTTCCTGAGGGTATTTGTGCATAAGCTAATGTAACAAACTTGACAGGAATTCAAACTCAATTCCCTGATTTCTCAGTCCTTGCAACTATCACGCACCCAAACATCTGAGTGCTACTTTCACAGTAATACTGATATTAAATGATCAGAAAATTTTTAAAATTCTAAACAAATCATCCTTGAAAAGAGAAATTGCTTAAAAATGAATTCTCTCTGAAGTTAAGATGCAAATAATATAAACCTCAAGAACTTGCTTTGAAAATTTTTTGTCAAATTTTAAATCATTAATTTAGACGTCAAAACAAAGCTTGAATTAAATTTTTATATATTTTCAACGTGTTTTATTAAAATTATATGATTTATTCTCAAGACTACAATGTGATGTTATTATGCAGATTAAACATATTTGTTTAAGGCCTCTGAAATTGCATAAGGACTATTTTTTTCCATTATATACAAGATCTGTACGAAAAGTAAGAGAACTGGTGTTACAAACAATTTATTTCAATTCCAAACTAAATGGTTTCTACTTCAAAGTAACCCCACTCAATCAATCAGTAAGTCTAGAAAGAGATCCTAATGTGTCTGCTTTGATTAATGCGCACTTTGCCACAACAATGGACTTGCTCACAACACTCTGAACATCTGGCAGTTACTGGCTAAGAACATCACTGTTAGTAGGGCAACCTCCCTATTCACTTGATCTTACTACATGTGAGATTTTTTCTTTCGCCAAGTTCAATGAGATCATCAAGAGGACCCGTTTTAAAGGTGTGGAGGCCAACAAGATGGTGGTGATGACATGGTTGAGGTGCATCCAAGAAGAAACCTTTCAGCAGGGCATTAGACTCAAGGGGGATAATTCTGAAGGGGCAAATCATTTGTTTTGTTGTTTAGAATTGAAATAAACTCTTTGTGACCTATTACTTTTCACACAGACCTTGTATGTTGAAACATGGGTAATGGAAAGGATGAAAAACAGAAAATAAAAAAGTTATTGAGTACACAATGTCCACATTGGAGATATCAAATGATCTTTGCAGAGATCATTGAATGATAAAGAGGGTTGTTGAAAATATAACTAACAATAGAATTAGAAGCAAAGGAAAAAGAACTTGTCTCCTCAAGTGAAATGGGAACAAATTGAGTTATAACAAAACAAACACTTTTGACGAGTGTTCAGATTTTTGAAGAAGCTGGAATTAAGAGAAAAAAGGTACAGAATACTTTATGAATTTGCATCTGTCAAGAAATGTCCTTGGCAAATTCCCCTCAATTATGCAAATATTTTAGTGTCAAAATAGGGCCAAGACATACATGAACTGACTTTTCTAAAGTAATTTTCACAGACAAATCTCAGATGACACTCAGTGGACCTGATGTTTGGGACAAAGGATGTATTTTATCCTATGTAGATGTGCCTATAGATAAAAGAAAACAGCAAGAAGGTGGAAGTGTGATGACATGGGCTGGAATTGTTAACCTAAACATTACTAGCCATTAAAAATCAATGAATGTGTTAAACTGAATAGGGCTATCATGATTTCATGAACAAAAGTTTCTTTGAATGATACAAGTTGCAACCTCACAGTTTGAAAGTGAAACTGCTCTTTCCTGTGTATCTAAGGTTACCTGTTCATTTTTTAGCATAAAATATTTACATTAGAGAAAATAATGGAATGGTCACCATAAACTCCCAATTTGAGTCTGATCAAAAATTTATGGTCACTTATGAAGGTGAAATTTTATGAAAGTGACAAACAATATGACAGCAAATTAAAACCACCACATCAAAAATTGAATTTGTTAAAGTAAAAGATTTAACAAAATCAGTGGATAATAGATTACTGGCTGTTATTGTGAAGAAGGGTCCCTATACTAAGATGTAAATGCTTCAAAGACTTATATTTTTGCTGTTTGTTTGATCATAGGTGTTGATCAATTGTTAAAGATTTTATTAGCTTGTTATTGAAGTAATAAGTTATTTTCTAGTTTTGCATAATAAATTCAGACAGCAGTTTTTTAATAATTAATCTAATAACTTTAATAAAACTTGTTGAAACTAACTAAAAATTTAACTTGAGCTTTGTTTTGACATGTAATTTAATCATTTTAAAATTTGATAAAAATATTTTTAAGCAATTTCAACTTGAGTTTTATGTGATTTGCATAATAACTTCAGAGGGACTATATAATGATTTTTTCATTCTTAGAAATTATTGAGATATCGTTCCACATTTTGAAATAAGATTCAAAAGTTAATAATTAAGATAACTGGCATGTAAATATTTCATAAGTCTGCTGTAAAGCTATACCAAATGTGGATGAACACAAATGGCAAGCTTCAGGAAAAAAAAGCTATCAAAAACAATATTTAAAATCTGATTAGCTATTTGATGATTTTGTAGAAAATTGATTTCATGTGATAAAAAGAGAATTTCCAGCCAATCACAGTTGATTTGAATAAAGTTTGTGTGTCCTAAAAACGGATTAATATAAGTTTTGTATTTTGTAATCACTGTACTCAAAGATGCAAGCTTGTCTATAAGTCAAGAGATCAAAAGACATTGATAACTGAAGCTATTTACCAGTTTTTTATATATATATATATATATATATATATATATATATATATATATATATATATATATACCCATACATTAATAATGCCTTTTCTTCAGTAAATTGGAAATAATATTTCCAAAAAAAAAAAAAATCTAAATAAATTGTCGTTTTCATTTTTATTCCAATATTCTACTGTATTATTATTGGGATGGAAATTAGAATAATCTACTAGCAGCAAATGAATAGAAAATGAATTCAGTAAATATGAAAGTGGGATAAGACAGTAATACAAGGATGTATCTTCTCACCAGACTTATTCAACCTATACAGCGGGAGAATTAGAAGTCCTTTCTATTTGTTATTGGGAGGCACAATCTTAACATTAGATATGCAGATGACACAGTCTTGATAGAAGACACAAAAAGGAAACTACAAGAACTCTTACTGAAGTTAATGAAGGAAAGCATGAAGAAAGGACTAAACATCAATTGCAAGAAGATAGAATGCATGGTTGCTCACAAAAAGAAGAGCCCCACATGTAACAGAGAATCAGGTCAACTCGATAAAAGATTCAGAATTGGCTGCATGTGGTCCATGTCCTCTTCCACAAAAGGCTGTTGACAAAAGACATTCTACTTACAGCAGGTGCATATGAATGGTACCAGGCAGGTATTAGTCAATAGTCAGCATGTATCTGCAACTGGGAGAGCTATATAACACCAGTGTTTTCTCAGTCAAAAAAGAGCACTTTCAACATGTGGATGTGCAGAAAACTAGATAAGACAAAAACAAAGTGACAGCAAGTCATTGCAAATAATGCTGAATATATAATTTAATAACATATAATTGTACTTTTTTTGGAAGAATAGAAAATATTTATGACTTGATATTTCCAGTTCAATAGATAATAATTTTTTAAACATATATTTCTCCCTACAGAAAGCAATGATTCTGTTGTTTATATGCATTGCAACACTTTTTATAGAAGCTGCCATGAATGGAGACATATCAGTACATATTCCCACACCTGACTATCCTGAAAAATTCTATTTTTTTTTATGTTAGTTAAAATATCAAAAGCATCCTCTGACCTCTTGTGGATTTTGGTAATTCTTTGCCAAAACCAAAAACATGATTATTTTGTTTTTCATTTCCCTACTGTGACTGCAACGTTACAGCTGTCGACAACAATTAAGTTTTTTATCATCACTGGGACTATAATGGATATAAATAAAAAGTACAAAAGATTTCCATTTTTTTTCTAATTTTTTTTGCTTTGGAAATTTTGCCTCAGTCTTTCACTGTGCCATGGCACAATTTTTGGAAACCATTTAAAGAATGCCTGAAAAGTAAATTAGAAATATTTATTCATTCAACAGGTTTATTTCTATCCAAATAAAACTTTTTGAACATTTTTCTTCTTCTTTGATATCTCTTCAGGAATTAACTGATCATGGCTCTCCATAGCTTCCTGTTCTTTTTAGCTCTTAATAAGGTTTGTCTTTTTTCTGTCTTTCTTTATCCATGTACTATCAACTGTTTCTCCTCTGTCGATTTTGTTTTGTCTTGTGAGTGTTACATTTTCCAAACTCTCTTCCCTCATTACGTGTACTGTCAATGATGTTGTACAATGGCCCTCTAAAACTGAATTCATAGGCTTCAATGAGTAAGGCTCAATACAAACTGTCTCAGGTGAATCAATAAAATATGTCAAATCTTTTTCAGGCCGAGGCAGCAAAATAAATTCTACTGAAAATTTGCATAGCTAAAGCCTGAATAAAATGGATGTAATCTGGAAATCTGATCTACCAGACAACCTCAAGCGGAGATTCTTTTGAGCCACTGTGGAGGTGGGGTTAATGGCTGAACATTAACTAAAAACCTAGAGTTGGATGTTGGGAGTTATACTTATCTCTTGGAGACAACATCCAACTAAATCACTGCCCTATGAACTCATCTCTAATATTTCTACAATCTTACATGAATATAGAATGTGCTTTGCTGAATACTGCCAGCAAGTAAAACAAGAACTTGTGAGTGATCTGCTAGTCATCGAACAAAATGTGTTGGTCACCCAGCAACAGACACAGAATGCCACTCTAATGACCTTTCAATCCTGATGCAGGACCATAAAGGTTGACATGATTGATTCATAAATGTCTGAGCTAGCTCAAATGAATAGCATATAAAATCACAGTCCTAAATGTACAAAATGATATAAGATAAAAATATGGACTGAAAATATGTGACTACCATAAAAATATCAAGTAAACTGACTTCTGTAATGAAAGACATTCGAAACGAGCACAAGCGTGTTTTGCCTGCAAAGTGATGACAAAAAAATATAGCCGCTATTGAAGAAACAATTTATGCACACCTATCTCATCCAAGATGAGATGATATTTGCACACATGCAAATTTTGGCCATCTTGGAATAGCATAAAAAGTGGGGTGCTAACAGCATGAGAAGAAAGAAGTGTCATTCGAAGTGTTAGAGTTGGACGTACGGATTGACAGACAGACAGACAGCCAAAGAGTAAGTTGAAGTAGGCACGGGTGAGTTGGTGTCTGTTTCACAACTGCCCAGTGTAACAGCCGAGAAAGGGAGCCATGCAATCCATTTCCTTGAGGCAACCAAAGAAGAAGAAAAAGAGTTGGCCTGCTGGCGAGCATCGCACTAAACTTTTTGACTAAGATCATCATCATTTATTTTTCTCTACAACTTATGAGACATGTGACAAAGAGTACTAACCATGGCATAATAGAAAGAGGGAGTGTTATGGTTGTATTGGGTTAGAAAGAGAATCATGTTGTATTTGAAGATGGAAAAGTAACAAATGCTTCTTTGGTCTTAATTGATATATTTAATCCAAATAACATTTCTCTTCATTATTGACAAGATGAGATAAATTGTTGATCCCAAACATGTAAAATCTTTCAAGTTCCAATACAAGGAAACACTCAATATCAGTATTAACCACTTCACAATTAATAAACCTTTCCCTCTAATAAATGTTATTCAGATGGAGTAAGGTCAAGAGAGTAAGGTCAGTAGAGTAAGGTCAAGAGAGTAAGGTCAGGGGGTAAGGTCAGTAGAGTAAGGTCGGGCAGGAGAGTAAGGTCAGGAGAGTAAGGTCAAGAGAGTAAGGTCAGGCAGGAGAGTAAGGTCAGGCAGGAGAGTAAGGTCAGGAGAGTAAGGTCAAGAGTGTAAGGTCAGGCAGGAGAGTAAGGTCAGGAGAGTAAGGTCAAGAGTGTAAGGTCAGGCAGGAGAGTAAGATCAGTAGAGTAAGGTCAAGAGAATAAGGTCAGGAGAGTAAGGTCAAGAGAGTAAAATCAGGAGAGTAAGGTCAAGAGAGTAAAGTCAGGAGAGTAAGGGCAGGCAGGAGAGTAATGTCAGTAGAGTAAGGTCAAGAGAGTAAGGTCAGAAGAGTAAGGTCAGGAGAGTAAGGTCAAGAGAGTACGGTCAAGAGAGTAAGGTCAGGAGAGTAAGATGGATGAGGCAAAACATGCATATTTAGTGCCTGAAATTTTTTCCTGAGTTGGGTAAAATGTGGTCTTGCATTATTGTGAAAGAGCATCAAACCTTTATAATTAACAAATGACGGGTGCTTTTTCTGCATATTTTTGTTCAATGCTTCCAATCGATGAGAAAACTTCTTCAATTGTAACTTTATACTTTTTTCCTTGGTGCCTGGACTACATGTGTTTAAGCTTGCTACTAGATTGGCATCTAGGTCCCACCCTTTTACTGTTGAATTAGTTAAATATAACTGCCACTTTTACTCCAACAGTTTTTTTTCTCGCACTTCCCGCCTGTGGACCTCCCTTCCGTTTCTCATTATAAATGTATATGTTCCCTTTCTTTGCTTCCCTGATAATTACAGTCTTTAAAAATTTAAATGCAATGTCAATCACCATCTTCTATCTTCTAGAATGCAGTTCAGCTTTTATCATAATCTTGGTCCCATCCATACCCAGGCTTTTCTCTCACCTTCACTGTTTGTAACACTCTGTTTACGAGTGGCATTCCTACCTTGCTTGGGGTGAAATGATTAAATAATATCTGTATATGTGTGTGTGTGTGTGTGTGTGTGTGTGTGTGTGTGTGTGCACATGTGAGTGTGAGTAAAAATTTAGATATAAATAAAATAAATAAAAGAAATGACAAAATGAAAACTTTTCTATACCAATGTATTTCATTCCTTAAGGGACTTTATCAAGGCAAAAACTGCTTTTCTTTACAAAGAAATACTTATGGTATTTCTGGATGGTATTTTTTCTTATGGTATTTTTGAACTGATTCAATCTTTCTTATCATGAAATTAAAGTTTTCTTGAATGCCCACCCATCTAGAACTCTTTGCATTAATGCAGGTGTCCCCCAGGACCCTATCCTTACACCTACATTGTTCCTAATTTTTATCAGCACCCTTACTGACATCATCAATTCTCAACTCAGTATCTATTCTGGTGACACAACTATTTACTTCTATCTTAATATTAAGACTGATCAATCCGATAAAGTCAAATTGACAGCATATCTCAAAAAATGACTTAAAATCTGTTGTTAACTGGGGCAAGGAATGGCTTGTTAATTTTAATGCCTACAAAATTAAATTGTTCTCTTTCAGTCATTTGAGAGAACCATTTTTGCCTTCCATCATTATGACTGATGATAACGTTCTAGAGAATGACTCATTGCCTCATATAACATTTTCTGCTGACATGAAGTGGAACAATTATACTGAATCTTATTGTTAGGTCTGTTGCTATGAAAGTTGGTTCATTGTGTTGGGCTAGACACTTTTTCTCACAGGATCTATCTTATACATTTATAAGTCTAGCATACAATCATGCATTGCCTATTGCTGCCATATATGGTATGATACTTCTGTTATGTATTTAGAAATTCTTGATAAAATCCAAAGAAGAATTTGTAATGGCCTGAAATCTCAGCTTCAATCACTTTCCAATCATTCTGTTCCTTTTCTATAAACACTTTCACAGTAATTGTTCTGAGTACTTTCATCTATTGTACCTAGACTTTATGAATTTAAGTGCAGTACTAGATTGACAGTAAGGTCTCATCATTTTACAGTTGAAATGGCTAGATGTAAACAAAGTTCTTTGCTAACAGTTTCTTTTCTCACACTTCTCATTTGTGGAACTCTTTTCCGGCTTCTTACATCTTTGTGAACTTTGATCTTCCAAAATGTAATGTCAAATATTCTTAATTCTTGTTCTTTTATTGGCCTCTCTTCTTAATAATGCCTTTTTTCTCATATTCTCTTACACACAATAGCTCCTTATGTTTTAGTGGCTTTATTGCCTTGCTTGGCCACAAAAATTAACCAATAAACAAGAGAAGATGGTTGTCATCAGAACATATAGCTGACCCCCCAGAATTAATCAATGAATGACAGAAAATGGTTGTCATCAGGGCAAAGAGCTTCCTATGAAACATGGCATTCAAGGGTTTTTGAAATAGGAACACTGGAACTATTCAGCACATGACCATGTTGAAGTAGAGGGGTGTGGGGCCATTAGCTGTTTTTAGTCTAGGTAGACATGGTTAAAAGATCCCAACTAGCATCAAATTGGCAAAGAAAAAAAAGACGGTAATTTCATACAGACCCCATGTTCAAGTATCCTGGCCACAGTATAGACCATTTCGAATCCTCCTCCCCTGTTTGGTGAAAAGTCACAATAGTTATTGTAAGAGGGTTACTGTAACAAAGTTTCATAATTTCTTTATAGCTAATAATGAAAAATTGACTTGTTAGGATTTACTAACAATGTTATGTATTATTCAAAAGGAGTATTTAGATTGTGACTCAATAATCAAACTTCTAAGGAAAAATGAAATTGATCATCAAATCTAAATAAACTCATATATTGCATAGAAAAAAGGTCAGTGAGACTATAGAGGAAGGGAAAGGTTGTGAAATATCAATGGAATAGTGAGGCATTACGATAACTGTTTTAAATTGGCCAGCAATGAGTCCTATCTCAATCCCATTGGAAATCTATGGAGTCAGCTGAAATCAACAATTGGGGAAAAGAATCCTGCAAACTTTCAAGAGCATGAACAAATTGCAAAGGAAGAGTCTGAGAAAATACCAGCTGAGAAGTACAAGAATCTGGTAGATATCTACCAGAAATGTTTGAAGGATGTCATCACTGCCAAAACCAATTATTAAGTAGGGGTGCCTTTATTATTGCCAATGTTCACAATCCCCACTCATAGTTTTTGAACAGGAGTAGAGGTTTATCCCTTATTTCCTGTTTAGGATTGGGTTTCTTGTTCCTTCTAAAGTCTACTTCTAATGGCCCCCACCTAAACTCTGAAATGCTATTCACCAATTACATGTTGACAACTTAAAGTCTAGACTTAGCTGTTATCTTTCTTGCATAATCTCAAGAACTTCACTTCTTGCTCTTTTTACACTAATACAACACACAGTAACCCTCTACCATGAGTAACTCTTGGGCCTTGTATTGTGTGAATGTTAGTAAAAAATATTTTGTCATTTTTTTCTTTTTCTTCATTCTGATGATATAAATTGGGTTCTTTTCCACTTATTTCTGATTGTCCTGGATATGACAATAAAATACATCCAGCTGCAAGGCCTCTGATCAAGAGATTCAAGGTTTTGAGAAACATGGAACCACCTCTTAATTGTTTTTGCTCCCAGGTCCACCCTAATCTGGGGTCATAGCACCTATTATGGTTCCAGCTATGGGCAAATAGGGAACTTCCAAACTGAAATCAGTATATTTTTATAGTAAAATGAGTAACAATACTTTTTAATAGTAAAATCGGAAACAATACATTTTTATAGTAAAATGGGCAACAATACATTTTATAGTAAAATGAGTAACAATACATTTTATAGTAAAATGAGCAACAATATATTTTTATAATAAAATGAGCAACAATACATTTTTATAGTGAAATGAGCAACAATACATTTTATAAAAAAATGACGAACAATACATTTTTTATATCAAATTGACCAACGATACATTTTTATAGTAAAATTGGCAACAATACATTTTTTAGCAAAATGACAATCAATGCAACATTAAAAACATATAACAATACATTTTTTATAGTAAAATGAGCAACAATTCATTTTATGATCTTCAAACTATATATGTAAAAAATGATCTAGAAACTATATATCTAAAAAAACTTTGTACATATTATAATGAAAGTAGAGAATCATGTACAAAATATATTCTATTGAAGGCATAGAATATTTAGATTTCAGCATTAAATAATCCATAGATGTTGATAGGCCTCTAAACAAAATAAACAACTTATTTCTAAAGATATAGCAAAAATGAAATGGTGCAAATAATGGTGACTATTAACTAATACTGCATAAAGTGGATTATAAGATATTCAGGCAAATCTGTTTGCTGGCTTGGTCTAAGTAAATGATCAAATCTATCAATGAATTCCTTGAAATGAGACCAACTGGACTGTAAGATGTTCTGGCAGATCTTATTGGTTTTCATAAAATCAGTATTGTAATTGGTGCTTTAAATGATGAACTTGCAAGTAAAATAAATAAAGACCATTATGCTAATATGACACCTGACAGAGTTTGAAATGTTCTGGAAAATCAGTTCATTGATCTTGCTTAACTCCATCTTATACATAGTAGGACTTAAGGTTGTTTAGTAAATGTGTTCATTTCTCCTTTTTAAAGATATTTTGTGAAATAAATGTTGCATTTGATTGGTTTAGGATTATCTTGAAAATCAGTTCACAGACTTTACTTAAATAAATAATTTATTGATTTCTCTTAAATCAATGTTGCAGTTGAATTTTATCTTGCAAATCTATTCAAAAAATGTTCCTGAAGTCACAATTACATCTGGTGAATTTTTAGGAACTTCTAATAAATGTTTTTATTGATCTTTCTTAAGTCATTGATGCACCTGGTGATTTTGACGATGATCATGTAATCCTGTTTAATTAACTTCTTGAAGTCTATTACACCTGATTAATTGATTGCATTTTTTGATGTTCTCAATAATCTCTTTAATCTTCTTTAACTTAGTGTTGCAAAATGTAGTTTTTAAGGATTTCCTTGCAAATATTTTTATTGAACTAAGTTACTTTTGAACAAAGTATTCTTCAGGAAGTTCTTTCAAAACTAGTTAAAGACCTTTTTTATGTCTTATGTAGATTCTTTGACATTTGTCTAGAACATATTTGCCAGTAGATCCCCAAAACTCTTAGATGTAATTCTGACTCAAGCAAAGTCTTTAAACAGATCTATAAGATCTCAAACATCAAGTAGAGCATTGATTTTTTCAACAATACTGATCATTTTTGCAATTGGTATTTTTCAATGAACAGATTTGACAGAATGTAGAGGGTGTGATGCCAACAATTTGTTTCATTGTCTCTAAAGTGACAACACCTCTAACTATGGAAATTATGAATAAACTCAAATATGGATACATAGAACAAACAATAACAAATATTTATATAATAGAACACTGGGGCTGTAGAAAAGAAAAAGGTTGAGTCTCTGTAAGAGCAATTAATTTATTGTGGGAATGGCAAGCATCATTCATAAATCACATGTGTAAGCTTTTTGGAAGTGTATTTGATTTTAGTATGTAAAGGTCATACTTACAAATAAATCCAATTACCAAATGGTAGGATATTAGTTCTTATGTCAAATGCCCCATCCAGGAGTAGTAAAGGGAATTTTATGGTGACAATGTGCCGAGCAGATGTGTCACTCCTCATTCGTGGTTGTTTCTCCTTTGTCACTATACCACTAATTATTTAAATGCTGATTCTCCTCTACTTATATCAGTGGAGATAGTCTCAACTTGAGCACAATTTTAGATTCTCGAGTTTCCATTTCATTCTGATTCTCAAGTTTTCCATTTGATTGGCCAACTTAATTCTGATTTACATGTTTTGCTATTTTACTGAAACTACATTTGTGTATTGTTTATATTATCGCATCTAAATGTTTAAGTTACCTAATGGTTTAATCTTCGCTTCATCTGTCCATGCATGGGAAAAATATCTTGGTGATGCAACAAGAACATCCCAAACTTTATCACATGTGAAACTAACTTCAAGAATTTCTGCTGATAACCAGGTGAAACTTAAAGATCAACAGAATTGATAAAACACCCTAAAAGTCATCAGGTGCAACATTGAATTAAGGAAGATCAATAACACAAAAACACTTATTTTCTTACTGATATTCTTAAATCAATATTAAACCTGTTTTACACACACACACACAAACATATATATGTATGTGTGTTGGTATGTGTGCATGTCTGTATGTATGTATATCCCAGTGGTTAGAATGCTTTCTTTCCAATCATGATACTCATGTTCAAATCTCACCATGGATGATTTATCAGGGGAGGTGACTCTTTGATCTAATCCTCTTAGGTAGGCCATCCTGTAAAGTGCTTGGAAACTAAGCCACATGTTAATCCAAGTCTTGTGAAGGAAATTGGGTAGACAAAAATAGTCAGAAACCATTGATGGTTGTGTTAACATGAAGTCACAAGTCACCATGACTGAGGTTTCGAGTAGTAGGCTCAAAACCTTGTTCAAACTGTTAATCACTCTGTCCTAGCAACTGTAACTAACATCTGCCCAGATTAGTTGCAATAAAAATCACAACTGTGTTGAACAAACACAAATGTGTTTGAGTAGATATCTGCAAAAGGAATTGGCTATCTACCCTATTTTAGATGTGGCACCAGGCTGAAGATCAAACTCACTACCTCAGTTGTAATGGTTCTAGCGAGACGAGCTTGCTAGCCATAACACCATGTTGAGGTGCCCTATCAATCCTAGAAGGTGCCCTATCAATCCTAGAAGATGGGTTTGTATGGAAATATGTAACCAGCCATTATATATATATGTAAAAAAAAATCTTACATTTTGCTGACACATTTCGTCTTCCGACTTTTTCAATTTAATTTTTGCCTTGAAAAAGTCGGAAGATGAAACGTGTCGGCAAAATCTAAGATTTTTTTCCAATTGTCATTTTATACGATATATATATATATATATATATATATATATATATATATATCATTAACAATTCATCGAGTCTAGAAGAAACCTCAACAGAATGCAGAAAGCACTGGACGGTTGTTTCATCCTATATTTGGGAATTATCAGCAGTGCACATCCATTAGTGAGAATTGAAACTCTAGAAATTCTATACTCGATGAATTACTTAATTATAATTATCTCAAATCCTCCTAATAATTCCTATCATATGTATATATATATATATATATATATATATATATAGAGAGAGAGAGAGAGAGAAAGAGAGAGAGAGAATAGAAAAGTTCAGAGCAGATAACATTAGAAAGATTTTAGAGTCCTATGAATATGTGGATACAATGTCTAAGAACAAAATACCCAGCCGGGCTAAATCATAAATTTAACAATATATAGATAGTAATAATATATAAGTCAACAAATCAAAACCTACCCACATTTCTCACCCAAACAAGACAGACATGCTTATGGAGGTGTGGAGGCTTCACACTTATACACACACCCACACGAATATACACACTTACACACATCATACTCACTCACTCCCTAATGAGCCAAATGATAACACACCTACAGCAATACACACGCTTACACATATACTCACTCACTCACTCCCTAAGAACCAAATAACACACACACAAACACTAAACAGAGACACATCCCCTCACCAGGTCCAATAAAACTGTCAAACTGACCAGAGAATTCAGAATAACATGTATCTATCCAGCTCTTATCTCAAATAACAACTTAAAAGAGACTGTTTGACCAACACAAGGAATGTTAAAAGATTCATGTTAAAAAGATAAAAAAATAAAAAAATAAAAACAAATGAAAACTACAGACAAAAGTTCATTTTCTCCATCAAGACATTCATTTCTGTAGTTCACTGCTACCAGCAAGCAGAAATATTTCTCCTCCCGATGATGGCCATTTCGGTCGAAACTAGTCGAGGAATCTAAATGGAATAATAATAAAAAAAAAAACGAAAGAATATTAATCTACAAACCCAGTGTGTCTAAAGATTTTAATTTTTATTTTCCTATTGTTCAATATATATATATATATATATATATATATATATATATATATATATATAATATAAAGTGAACATTGAAGTCAACACTCAGAGGTGACAGGATGTTTTCTTGCTAGAAACAGCCTGTCGCCTCTGAGTGTTGACTTCAATATTTACTTTTTTGTATTTATATTTGCTTATGCTCTATCTCTGATATTGAACACTTTATCCCATAAATATAGCACACCTTAAGAGTATATTTTTTTATATATATATATATATATATATATATATATATATATTCTGAATAACCTCTGCTTGCACCTTTCTAAATTTTTTGTAATCATTTCACTCCAAGCAAAGAGATAATACCACAAAGACACAAGGGGTTACTGAGAGTGAAAGAAAATAAAATGTTAGTGAAAACAAAGGATAATAAAAGAACAGGGTTCAGGAAGCCAGAAGATGGTGACTGGTGTTGCATTAAAAAATTTGAAGGGTTCAGGAAGCCAGAAGATGGTGACTGGTGTTGCATTAAAAAATTTGAAGGGTTCAGGAAGCCAGAAGATGGTGACTGGTGTTGCATTAAAAAATTTGAAGGTTGTAGGTAGCAGGAAAACAAAAAACAAGAAAAGAGTTTCACAAATTCAATAAAAGAAACTATTAGAATAGAACTTATGGTTGCATCTGGGAAGTTCAAAATTAAAATGATGAGACCTAATTGCCAATCTAGTTTCATCTTTAAATTCATTCAGTTAAGCCACCAACAAGGAAAACTCATTAGAACAATTGCTAAGAAAATATTTATAGAAAAGGCACAGGAAAGCCACATCATGGTGGTGGAAAAAGTGACTGAATTCAAGATTACAGGTTAGTCTGCAATAACATTGCAGACTCTTCTTTAGATCAGATAAGGCAGCAATATTCAATGCATAGATAAATTTTAGATTTATGAATGTGGAAGGTGGATTCACACAGTGAACCAATTTTCCTAGCAGCAGACTTAACAATTTCTATCTATATTTCTGTGGTATTATGTACACTATTTACATTATTTATTGTCCTCATCTTTGTTGCCATATTTATCACAACGTTTCGGCAGTTGTACACTCCGGCCTTCTTCAGGGGTTTGGAATGTCAAACTGAACCCTTTATTTTGCTCGCTGGGGTAGACTGTTCTAGTTCCACGTGCCATGTCTAATGGATTTTAGTTATCTTATAAAATATAAAACTTTTAAACAGTTAATGGATTTTATTTATAATCGAATATTATTTATTATGCTAAATGTTATTTTAGTGGATAGATACATTTAAGTAGACACCATGAATTATGTCTACTAATCTGTATATTCAAAAGACTTACTAAAGAAAATGTAGTTCGAACATATTGCTCTTTGTAACGGGAACTTCTATCTGGGCCAGTGTGTGTTTTGTAGCCAAGTGGTCTACAAAATGGGGAATGCAAGTCTGACTCCTGCCAGTGAGAATATTTTCTTTATTAAGTGTCTTAAATATGCAGATTGGTAGATGCAGTCACACTGTTTAAAAAAACAAGGCACTTACTCAAACACAAGTATTAACTAAAACAACATCTAGAGTAACAAGAAATATGTGCGTGTGTGTGTTTGTGTGTGTGTGTGTTTGTGTGCATGTGTGCGTGTGTGTTGTGCGTGTGTTTGTGTGTGTGTTTGTGTGTGTTTGTGTGCATGAGTGTGTTTGTGTGTGTGTTTGTGTGTGTGTTTGTGTGTGTGTGACAAGAGAGATAATATGTAGGCAAAGAGTAAACATTATTATGGAAACAGAAACATGCTTTCATATGTATATATACATGCATATATATATATAGGAAGCCTTATGCAAATACATACACATAAACATTTACCTTGTCATGCGTAAAATGCTATTGATGACATTAATATCAGATCATGTCATAAACATTTTCTCAATAATGGTACTAAAAAAAATTCGAGGAAATATATATATTGAATTCATCATTTAATAAAATCGTACACGTTAATCTGAAGAGCAAGCACCAACATATTTCAATTTTCACTCCAATTCAATGTCAGCCATTCTAAAAGAGAACTTACAGTTCTTATATTTTTCATCAATGTTTCAATTTTGGAATAATTATGAAAATAAAAATTCTGAAAATAGTTTTTTTCTGTTCTTTTAAAATAGCAGAAAGAAAGAAATGTCTCAAGTGAAAAGTTTGAAGTTACTGAATATAATCTGGGTTAAACTTTGATGTAGGAAATTAATTTTTCTAATTTTTTGAAAGACAAAGTTTTCATCCATAAAAAATTCCTTATCATCTTTTCTTTTTGATCTTTAGATCTTAGCTCTCCTATATATAAACACTATAAATACGAACGATATATACATTATAATTACATCACTAACATAAGTATTATACATAACCTACCTCATTTGCATACAATATTTATTAAATTGTATATTACAAAATCATAAATGAATTAATTTTTTGGTTTTCTTCAATTTTCTAAAAAATATTTTGCTGAGTAAAGATGAAAGCATGTGAAAAATGTTATATATATATATATATATATATTAGTCAGGGATTCAGGAAGAGGCAAATTCTTCTTCTTCTTCTTCTTCTTTTATGTGTCATGTCCATTCAAGAAATAGGCAATCATGGTTCTCTACTATTTCTAGTCATTTAATACATTTTATCTTTTTGTTATCTCTCTCTTCTGCAATCCATTTACTCAAGCTCACTAGGTAGGATATGCTTTGTTTTCCTTCTTTCTTTCTTGCCTTCAATCTATGCAATGAGTATCAAATTTTCCAAGCTCTCTTTTCTCATTATGTACACCAGAAATTTCAACTGCCTCATTTTGATGCTCGATTTTCTCTAGAACTTTGTTGTTGCTCATATATTCGGTTTATGGTATGCTCAGCAGCATCCTGTAGAACTGCATTTCTCTTGCTTCAAGTATCATCTTCATCAGTGAGGAGATTCTACAGAATTCACTGCCAAATAAGAGGACAGTGCATAACAGTTCAATATCTTTTCTTTGTTTCTAACAAAATTTTCCTGTTTCTTTATACTGTGCTTAGCTTTTGGAAGGCATTTTTCACTATGCCAATGTTTCTTCAGATTTCAGTTTTGCTAACAACCATGCATTCCATCTTCTTGTAAAAGTGGGAATTTGGGAGATATTATTAAATTTAAAGAAGTTGTAAAAAAATAAGAATAGAATTGAAAAGGAAAACAGAATAAACACTTTTCCAATAAAACCATTGAAATATTATTTTACAGAAACTATTTCATTATAGAAAAACATGTGTCAGTAAATTACATTGGAAATTCATTATGGAAATGTTTTAAAAATAGTTTTCACAGAAGCAGACAAGTTAATTTACTGTAGAAATGCATTACAAATGAATCTCTTTATAGAAGTAAATATATTGTACTAAAGAAATCAGGAACAATTTTTTATTGGCTTGGAATGTTACATTTACTCTAGTATGAGCTGCAAGTGTTGGTCTTGAATCAGACTAAGTGAAATAAATATTTATTCAAGGACATTGTTATTAATTCTACCTACCAAGTTCATAACAGCTAATATTACAAAGAACCTGCACACCGTTGACATAAAATTCATCAACACTGCCTCTAAAATAATAAAAGCTAATATCAAACAAGATAACATCAACAAAACAGATGCATAGATAGACAAAATGAACTGTACAAAATGTCCATTACTGAAACATCCAGAAAGTTCAAAGTAAAAAGATTATATGAACACTATCTAAATGCACTGATGGTTCACCATAATACATTTGACTACAGTTTGATCTTCAAAAAACCTTTCTGATTAAAAGAGTATAGAAATCAACATGAAGAAAGTACATTGAGTGTTCTCATCACTGAATCAAAGACCAGGACAATACGTATCATCAACATCAAAAAGACAATAATAGCACAATAAAATATACAAGTTGGTGGAGGCTCTAATATGTTTGTATATGTGCATGAATACATATGTATATGGGTATGTACATGTGTTTATCTGTGCATATATGTATATGTAAACAAACAAACCCAGCATCCCAATGTGACCCATAATATCAGAAAAAAAACACCCCCTACAAACTATAGAAAAAATAGAAAAAAGGCTCATACACACACAGATATATATATATATATATATATATATATATGAAAAAAGAAATATAGCCTTAAGGTGTGCTATATTTATGGAATAAAGTGCTCAATATCAAAGATAGAGCATGTGTAAATATAAAAGTGAACATTGAAGTCAACACTTAGAGGCGACATTCTGTTTCATACTGGACACAATCATCAGGCCATGATTGGCTTGACAATTGCATCCAGCATGAAACAAACTGTCACCTCTAAGTGTTGACTTCAATGTTCACTTTTATATATATATATATATATATATATATATACTGTGGACAGTATGTCCACATATGTTTATATTTGTATGAGTCCCGGCGGACGAGCAAGTGTGTATGTGTGTCTGTGTACCTCATCAGGTGTACAGACATGCATCTATGCTTGCGTTAGCATGATGACATCACGACGACGATTCCCCCCATTCCTATAATAACACCAAAACGCAATCTACATAAACCCAAATTTTTTAAAAATTAATCAGTTTGTCTGACGATCGCAAAAGCATAAAACCCAGGGTCACAAATTCACATCAATCCAACCAAATATGTTAGCTCTATCTCTGATATTGAGCGCTTTCTAATAAGTACCGCACATATAATATATAAATAATGATATATATATATATATATATATATATATATATAAAAGTTAACTGATGATCATTATTAACTACCTGATGAGAAGTGTTGAACGTCGAAACAAAATATACAATTTTGTAGTAGTAACTTGCATGTTCTAATGTAACTGTTTATAATAAATATTTATTGCTCTATTCTTGTACTGAGTCCTTTTTTAAATTAATGTTATGAATGTTTAGATTTTATTCTTTTCGTTCTTTTACCTTTGAATATATATATATATATATATATATATATATATATATATATATATATATATATATATATATGGAGAGAGATAGAGAGAGAGATACAGACAAATACACTACAGGTCAAAAGTTTGTGGTGACATTGGTAATTTTTTAGACTGGCCCCAAAATTAGTTGTTTTGTAATTTAAATAAAAGAAAATTATTATACATAGTTAAAAAAAAAATGAGGTGTGACTTTTTATTAGAAATTTTATTATGAGAAAAAGAAAAAAAGCATTTTATGATTAAATTTTACTCTGACCAAAATATTTTTCTTTTAGCCCTGATTACGGTAGGACAAATTTTTGGCATTCATTGCAAAAGTTTCTTGAAGTATAAGTTTTATAATTGATTCCATTCTTTTTTCAATGATTCTAAGGACTTTTTTTCATTTTTTTTTACTCTTCTGTCAATTTCATCCCATGCTAATTTTGTGGGGTGGCTTGAAATATGTTTTTTATATATATATATATATATATATATATATATATATATATATATATATATATATATATGTATATATTTATGTGTGTAAGTATATATGCGCATGCACAAATTAATAAAAATTCCCTTAATTAAAACCATACAATAGCAAATGACTCTAATAGAAATAAAGCAAACAAAAGCCAAGAGGCATAGAAATTCTTTTCAAGTCTCATATCAGGAAACTGGGATAAATTAATGTAGTTTACAATACCAATTTATCCTCAGAGATGCCAAGACATTTTCCTAAAATATAATTTTGTCTTGCTTCTTATCAAACTGGTAAGTCCAAAGTAAACATAATATTCTTACTCATCGTCTTTGTCATTATATAAATATATAGTTTATTAGGTTGTCCCAAAAGTTCGTAAACACTTGTGAAAAATTGAATTTTTATGCAATTTTTAATTGTTTTTTTACTATTGTTAATTTTGAAAAAATTTTATTTCATTAAAATTTTTATTTAATTGTTTTTTGCACTTATATTGTTATAGTGATCTTCATGTTTGTATTACAGATGGCAATTGATAAAATTGAGCTGCGAGTTTTGATTCGTTACTGCTGGAAGTGAAGTCTTTCAACCAGAAAAGCTGCAGAAGAGATTTGTGCTGCCGAAGATGAAGGAACAATTGCATATGCGGCGATCTCAAAGTGGTATAAGCATTTTGATTTTGGCGACATGAGTCTTGAAGATAAGCCTCATTCGGGATGGACGTTAAAGTTGAATGAGGGAGACTTGCAAACCGGGTTGGACATTGCGCCTTCATCGAGCACTCGAGAATTGGCTGATGAGCTTGGAGTTGGCAAATCGATAATTCACCGACACTTGAAGCAACTTGATTTTGTTCACAAAAATCCACGCCAAGATCCACACAAACTCACCGAAGCACAAGTTGAAATTTTCCGTCAATTGCTCAGCAATCCATTGGACGAGCGTTTTTGGAAGCACATTGTGACATCGGACGAGAAATGGGTCTATCTGGTCCAGCACATTCGAGACAAGCGATGGGTTCAGAAAGGGCAAGAGACACTGTCGGTTCCAACACAAGATCGATTCGGCAAGAAAGTCATGTTGTGCGTTTGTTGGAACTTTGAAGGAATCGTGCATTTTGAGTTGGTTCCGAATGGTCGTGCCATCAGTGCCGAACTTTACTGTCAGCAACTGGAGCGGATCTACGAAAAGTTGAAGCAAAAGTACCCGGCTCTGATCAACCGAAAGCACGCTTTGATGCAGCAGGACAATGCCAAGCCACACACCGCCAGGAAGACCAAAGACAAGTTTGAAACTGCCACATCCAACCTACAGTCCTGACTGTGCTCCATCAGATTACGGCCTTTTCCGCTCAATGCAACACTTTCTGAAGGGCCGCTGATTCGACTCGTTTGATGAAGTCGAGGAAGCGTGTCAAGAATTCTTTGATTTGAAGCCGGCTGAATGGTACTTTCACCAGATCCGAAAGCTTGCAGATTGATGGCAGAAAGTCTTCGAAAATGATGGTCTTTTTTTTTGAGGAATGATTTTTGTTGTTTTTGTTATTACTTGGCGGGTAAAATTTAAATTTTTTGCAAGTGTTTACGATCTTTTGGGACAACCTAATATTATTGGACCCATAGTGTAAAGCAAAACTTCCAAACTAATTCATTTAACATCAATTTGTTTCTTAAACTAAATCTTAAACCTGTGAATAAACTAGTTTAAGATTAGGAGTTAGGATTAAGATTAGAATTATCGTTTGAGCAGTTTAAGAATAAAACAGCTCTAAAGATAAATTTTTTAAGCCTTTGGTTCTTAGTCTCTAAACTAAGAGAGTTAAGATTAGCAATCCATATTAGTATCAAACAATGTTCTGTCTTTTTTTTTTTTGTTAAGGTTTTGTGGAAATATTTTGCATAATTTAGGCAATTAATCTGTGAGTTGTCATTTCAAGTTTTTTTTTTTTCATGTCCTGTGTCATTTTTAATTACTAAACTTATGATTTTTTTGTCAAAACGTGTTCGAAATAATAATGATCAAAGACAAAAGAATCAACACAGAATAATGATCAGAAGTTATATCAGAATTTTGCACGAAAGATTCTATCATTGTTTCCACATGCAGTAACCATTTGTGTCATAATGGCTTACTGCCCCTTTTTCTTTTAATCTTTCTTTTAATTTAAAACCCATGCAAGGCAGTAGAGACACTAAGGCAAAGAATTAGAAACAGAAATATTAATAATGAGAGGAAAGCAAAAGATTAATTATGAAGACAGTAGATAGCGACTGACATTGCATTTAAATGTTTGTAGATTAAAGCCAGAAGGGTGTTCTAAAAGTAAGAAGTGTGAAAGAAGAAACTGTTAGCATAGAATTTACAGTTACATCTCGCCAGTTCAACTGTAAATTGATCAGATTTCAACACCAGTCTAGATCCTACCCAAATAATTACCATGAAAGTATTTATAGAAAAGACAAAGGAAAGCAACTTTATGATGATGAGAAAGTGACTGAACTCAAGATGCCATGTCAGAACCAATAATATTGCTGATTTTTATTTTGATTTTATCAAGGAGCTCTAGATATATAGCAGGATCACTAGACCATATGTGGCAACAATATCTAAGTATGGATGAATGATAGACTTATAGATACGTAAGATTGATTCTTGAAAGAAAAAATGTCCATTAATTATGAGGTATTGACAAGGCTTAACATACGTACATGTTAACTAAGGAAGTAACATTGTTTTTAATCATTTTACCCTAAGCAAGGTGTGAATGGCACTAGTACATATATTGGGGCTTTACAAGGAGTGAAAGTGAAAGTGAACATTGGGTCTAGAGGGATTGAGGAAAGGATAAAAGATGTGAATGGGATACAAGAAGATAGAAGATAGTGATTGATGTTGCATTTAAATTTATGAAGAATATATTTATCAGGGAAGCAAGTAAACAGAAAGGAGTTCCACAGACAGGAAGTGCGAGAAAAGAAACTGCTGGAGTAGAAGCTGCAGGTGCATTTAACTATTTCAGCAGTAAAAGAGTGGAACCTATTTGCCAAACTAGTAGCATGTTTAAATTCCTGTTGTCATGGAACCAGGGAAAAAAGCTTCTCAGAACAGTTGCCATGAAAATATTTGTAGAAAAGACAGAAGAAGCCATATCACATCAGTGAGAAAGTGAATAAAGTCAGTATTGATTACATTAAAGATCCTTCATTGCATTTTGTCAAGAACCTTGAGATAAATAACTGGAGCACCAGACTAGTATTCAATACATGGGCAAATGGTAGATTTGTAAATGTACAATATGGACTCTGATGTGAATAATATTCTAGTACAACACAGTCACCCAACTTTCCTTGCAGTAGATGCAGCTATTGATTTGATGTAATCTCTCCACTTCAAGTCAGTGGAAAAGTGAGCTACTCTTCTGGTTTAGTCATGCTGATGATGGTCAGAAAAGTCTCTCTATGGAGTTTATTTTTATTTAATTTCAGGTCTGCAAGGATTTCTATGGATTGTTAAAACTATGAGATATTAAAAAAATAAGCAAGATATTGCAAATTTATTGAGTGATGGAAACAAAAATGAAAATTGTGCAAAAACGCAGCACAGAGATGAAAAAGTACACAAGAGATAATGAAATCTTTAAAATGATCACAGCAAAAAAGGTTTATAAGAATATTACAAAAAGAGATTTGAGAAAAATTAAAAGGTTTATTAAGCTTTTAATTTTTCTCAGATCTCAAGAAAAGGAATTGACCAACAAAAAATATTTGTTTTGGAAATGTAAACAGAGAAAAGAATCAGAATAATAGGAAAATTTGTTGATGATATAAAAGGAAACAAACTGTGACATTTAACTAAACATCACAAAAAGAAATATTTAAGTTAAACAAAGAACTACATAAAAACTGATTTCTTAAAGATGTACATAGAACTATATTAGATGGAACAGATGGGTAGACTAGAAGTTGGGTTCTTTATGGAAATTAACAAATAGCATTTAGAAGATGGTCTTTTAACACACCTGAAAACAAATTATCTATATAATAAAATAGGTATTATAAATATAATCTAAAATCTTTACCAATATCAGTTGAATAATATCAAATGACTTGCATAATATCTGACATAGTTTATTTGAGAGATGAAAACATAATACTCCAAGACCTTGAAATGATCCATAGATCTGATCTGAGCTTGACATTGGAGTTGATCTTCTAATTGTTTTATCTTTTTTGAGATCATCTTTTAGAAAAATCAGATTAAAATTCCACTGCTTTTTGTATTCTTCTGAACCATGTGTACAAACTTTTTCTACCAGCATTTTGGATAGATTCAAGAATTGTGATTGCCTCCTGGGTCAGTGGCCATTTAAAGTACATGTTTGCTCAAGCCATTGTCTTTATAGGCTCAAGAGTATTGAACATTGGATAGGAAAATCAAAATCTCCTTGGGGAGACAGTTTTTGTTATCTATTCTCCTTCAGTTCCACTATAAACAGACAAGATCAGGCTAGTGCCTACAGACTTAGACATTTCAACGAATTCTGTCTTGTTATTGATAAGTCAAACTTGACTCTCAATTGAATTTGACTCTCCATTGCATCTTGCAAACACAGGATATTCCTATATCATTAACAAATCATTTCAGTTGCATCTCATGGCAAACATTTATCACAAGAGGGATTAGTTATTTCCTTTTTTGTATATAGACAAAAATGCTAAACATTAGTGCCATATTGTATATGGCTTTCATAAAAGATTTCCTCAATTCATATTTGCTGCAGCCAAAAATTCTGCTGAAATCCTGACCCTAGTTTCCTTAATGCAATTGGAAGTTAGCGAACGTATCCTTCATTCCCAAGTTAGAATCATTGACACAGTCATGCTACAGTTAAAGGCAATGATGATATGTATTGATAAGAAATAGCAGAGAGTGAATGAAATTAACATATATATTGATATGTATTGATATGTATGTAGTGATATGTATTGATATGTATAAAGGCAATGATGTGATAAGAAATAGCAGAGAGTGAATGAAATTGATGCTGCTGGAATGCAGAGATAGCATTCTGCTGATATCTAAAGAATTTTTTTACTCCATGTCTTCCTTTTCTAAATATGGTAAATTTTGCAAATATTTTTCAATTGCTCCATGGTTTGAATTCAGAGTAATATGGTGGAATAATGGATCGTGACTCGGATTGAAGAATCAGGGAACTGAGTTCAAATTCCAGTTGAATCCATGACATTCACTTACGTGCTAATACCCCTGGGAAAGGTATGAATCCTCTTCTTTTTCCCACAACTATGGGTAAATATCAGGACAGACTGGGTTCTATACCCCTGGATGGTAACTGGTCTACTGCAGAAAGAAATGGCAACCTAATGAGGGTGGGGATAATCTGGAACCAGACTTTAATCTCACCTTGCTGATTTCATTTTCTGTGCCAATAACTGTTATTCTACCAATGCATTCCTTTTAGGTCCTTGCCCAGACACTTATCCCACAGATGCTCTACTCTAATACTATTTCCATGGTAAATAATTTGATGAGCTATATTCTTTACTTCCATCAGTTCAAACATTTACAGCTAAGACCTACCATGTAACATACACTGAGACAAATTATCACTATTCCCTTTCCATTAGTAAAAATAGGAAGTTACATTCAAACAGATTCTTCCCAAGAAATGCTACTTTGGGCAACAGACTCCCGAGAGAATGCTTCCCCAATCACTACATTCTTAATCCTTTCAAGTCTCGGGCTGACTATTATCTTTCCTACATATTCCCATAAACTGTATTTCGTATCTCCTCCTCTTACATTCATACAACAACCTCATTCATAACCCTCTACCTTGAGTGGCTCTTAACCTCTTCAATTCTAGGGTTGACCATTATCTTTCCTACATATTCTCATAAATTTCACTTCTACCTCCTCCTCTTAGGCTCATACAACAAACTCATTCACTAACCCTCTACCTTGAGTGGCTCTTAACCTCTTCAAGTCTAGGGTTGACCATTATCTTTCCTATATATCTCATAAACTTCACTTCTTACCTCCTCCTCTTACACTCATATAACAACCTCATTTAGTAACCCTCTACCTTGAGTGGCTCTTAACCTCATTTGGTAACCCTCTACCTTGAGTGGCTCTTAACCTCATTCAGTAAACCTCTAGTGGCTCTTAAGACTTTTATATTAAAAAAAACATGAAAAGACCTTTTTGTTCTGCTAACTTTTTCTACCCACACCTTTTTTCTGGATTATCTCCCCTTTCCATTCCTTGCCCAGCCTTGAAGCATTCTGTTGTTGTTTCTATCATGACCTTACATCATTAGAGCTGAATGAATGCATCACTCCTCCGACCATTCCACATGATTCTGAAAGATATTTATGTTGTAGCCAGGGTTCCTTATACAAAAACTAAACAATGAAAAGCATTAAAATGGTAAATAACTAAGATGGGAGAAGACAAACCAAAGATGAAATTTTGCCAGATTTCTGTCGATAAGGAAATAAAAGAGAGGCAAAGTTGTGAAAAAGAACAAATATATCCTGCATGGAAATAATAAATTGCTATTGACATTAAAAAAATGAAAATTATTTCTCTGGCATTTACATGTTATACCGGGTGAAAGGTCAAGTTTTAAATTTTGGACTAAAAACCATAAGGAAGATTGTTTTAGTTGCTACAATAGAGAAGAGAAGACTTGTTAACCATAACAATTCAATTTTTAAATGAGAAGCTGTCTTAGTGTTTATAACTTGCTTCTTGAAACACTGGATTGGATGTAGAAGTTTTAGAATACAATTTATAATGTTCAATGAGGAAAGTCGTTGGTTTTTATGGTGTATTTATTTTGTTTTTTATACAAAATTATGGCACAAGGCCAAATGGGAAGTGGGAAAGGCTGGTCTTCATTAACTATCCTAGTCCTAATTAATCCCAATCACAATCCATTTATTCATTACAATTTACTCATTCACCACAAGAACTCATCCATCACCATTCAATCCTGCATATACCACAATACCACATATTCATGGGGGACCTACAAAACACCTCATGATATAAAAAATTTGTACATATCTTTTTTTCCTTTTTTAACAAAAATATATAAAAGTTTTTTGAAACATGAAATAATCAGGGAAGAGATGAAAGCAAAAATGAAGCTAAAATACAACAAAATATTCAAACTAAAACACAACAGATGTTAGTAGGACCCGTCCACTCCTCAAAATAATGAAAGTGGCCACTGTATTCCGCCCATAGATGGGATCAAGAAGCACAGTCACTAATAGAGTGGGAAGGGTAAAAATAAATGACGGAATGGGAAAATCAAAGGCTGACCCAGCTGAGATTAAAAAAGGGGGCAAAAACAAACTGGGGTGGTTTGGAATCTTGACATGAATCATAGCAAAAGAGCATGCTGGGAACAGGTTGGGAGCAACACTTATTCACTTTAACTAAGAAAACAAAACATTATTTACATTATTCGGACTATTGTCCTCATCTTTGTCGCCATATTTATCACAACATTTCGGCCGTTGTACGCTCAGACCTTCTTCAGGTGGTTGGAATGTCGAACTGAAGCCTTTATTTTGCTCACTAGGGTAGACTATTCTAGTTCCACATGCCATGTTTGATGGATGTCAGTTATCAGTTATTTCCTGTTAATTTCCCTCTGAAAGTTCCCCACTGCCTTAACCAGGTATTGAACTCACACTCTTTGGGTCCTGTCACTGGATCTAACCAACACCTTTATCCACTGTGCCATGTGTCCTCAAGGGGAGGAGGAGCAACCAACTTCTTCCCTCTACTTGCCACCTCTGTCCATTCACTGGAAGCCTGGTTGAACTTTCCCACTCTTTCTGCTGGTTTGAGCCCTGCTGGCATCACTGAAGTAGCTGTTGCTGGTGCTGGATTTTTGCTTGGACACAATTTTCCCAGATGCCCTGTGGCACCGCATGCCCAACAAAAGCTACAATGGCCCTCTACCACAATGTAGATGGATTGTCTGCCACAAATCACCTTGTTGGGGACCTCGTTAAAACTCTTATGAGTCATTTCATCATCACTTCAAAATCACTGGTGGCAATGCCCACTAGGCTACACACTGTGCCTCCTTCACATGGCCATACTTCTCCACATATATATATATATATATATATATATATATATATATATTAATACATACTACACACTGTGCCTCCTTCACATGGCCATACTTCACCATATATATATATATATATATATATATATATATATATATATATTAATACATTTTGTTATACATTCTTTTATAGATACAAATATTTAAGTAAATGCTCTGTTTATAATAAACAGTATTAAACAACATTTACCGGCCTGAATGTCTGCGAAATTTTCACAGAAAATATTCATCGTCCGAAAAATGTTTTAAAATAATTGTTGGACTTTGTCCATTTCATAATGTGTGATGTCATATATATATATATATATATATATATATATATATATATATAATTAATTAAGTAATATTTTTAGCATCTTTCATTGAAAACTGCCAACAAGGAAGATTTAATTAATTTTTCATTGAGTTTTTACAGCATTTAACATTTTTCTGTTTTTCAGATGTTAAAGAATATAAAAATTGTCCATAGTTACCATTATTGTAAAAGCACTTTCAGCTAGTTCTATAGCCATTATGAAAGACATAAAACAAACACTAGTCAACAATAATTTTACCAACTACATGATTGATAAGGAAATGAAATTATTCTTACGAAAAGTACACAATGCCATTAACAAAAATACGACACTGCAAAACATCAACATCTTTTATTGCAACCAGATGCACAAGTAGAATAATTTTGCTATAAGGAAAATTAGTAAACACCATATTTTTGCTGTAACCCCTAATAAATATATAAAGTTTATAATATATAATAGAAAATGGAAGACTGCAAACCTTGTTGTCACCAACCAAAATAACCCCAGCAAATCTAGACTAGTGGTGACCAATATAATGTACCAACTTCAATGCCTAGTACAAGACTATGTTACTTGTCAAAAACTAATTACCTATATCAGACACACCACTTCCTCCTTAAGTAAATGTCTTACATGCCACCTCTTGAAGCAGAGTGTGATTAATAAATATTTATTAACAAATAATTTACAGGAACCTTTAAGAAAAATTCAAGTCAGTAACACCAAAGTTCTCTTCAAATCATATAGTGTTATACATCATATCATTAGGCAAGCATTATTGATTAAATACTGTTCCCATGCTATCAATCTTATACTGTTTAGTAGTGGAGACAGCATATTAAATGTTTTCTAAAAATAACAGTGATGCCCAGGTTAAGCAGTCATGCATAACATGTGACTGGTGAAAAAGGCTTACATTCCTTCACAACATCACACAGATAAACTACTATGTAAAAGACAACACATAATACTCACCATACCAAAACAACATCCTTGATAATGGCTATAGAACTAGCCAAAAGCACTAGGAAAAACAACTATGGACAATTTTTATATTCTTTAACATCTGAAAAACAGAAAAATGTTAGAATGCCGAAAAAACTCAATAAAAGATTAAATCTTGTCAGTCATTTGCAATGAAAAATATATATTTTTTTTTTTTTTTTTTTAAGCGTTTCACCCCAAGCAAGGCAGGAAGCCACTAGGACGCAAGGGGTTACAGAAAATAGCAAGATCAGATAGGAGTGATAGAAGAAAGGATGAGGGTAGTGGATAGATTAAGGCAACTGGAGATGTTGATTGACATTACGCATGAATAGCTGGAGATTATAGCTCACAGGAAAACAGGAGAAGGGAAGGGAGTTCCACAGGTGAGAGGTGCGAGACATGAAGCTATTAGAGTAGAAGAGACGGCTACATTTAGGAGTTTCAACAGTGAGGGGGTGAGAGCGGGATGCCAGCCTTGTAGGACGCTGGAACTCATGACGTCTGGGAACCAGCGAATGCAGCTACTCGGAGAAATTTCCATAAAAGTATTTGTAGAACAGACAGAGGGAGGCGACAGCGCGTCTGTGAGAGAGTGACTGTAGACGAGACGCCAGGGCAGGGCCAACCATATTGCATATCCGCCTCTGGAGCCTATCAAGAACCCCGAGGCAAACAGAAGGGGCGCCAGACCATATATGGCAGCAATACTCCATGCAAGGGTGAATTGTGGATTTGTAGATCTATAGGATCGACTCAGGGGAGAAAAACTTCCTAGCGCAGCTCAGGGAGCCAACTTTCCTCACAGTGGATGAGGCAATTGACTCGATGTATTTATTCCATCTCAGGTCAGCAGTCAACGTGAGACCGAGATGCCGCAGAGAGTTGCTCTCGAGAAGTTGAGCATCAGAAATTCTAATGGAGGGAAGGGAAGGCTCTCTGTGGTGATTAATAGAGAGCAGTTTTATCTTCAAAGCATTGAAGTTGACCAGCCAATTCATGCCCCAGTTCAGAATCGATTGGAGATCCTTTTTGAGATGCACGGCAAGGTGAGTTTTGTCAGCGAGACTAGATTTGTTTTTGAGGCATATATATATATATATATATATATATATATATATATCATGTCTTGAGAATGTCTGATGACAGGATACCCAAGATCCTAATGTACAGCCAGTTAGATCAGGGCTACAGGAATGTAGGACGCCCATGGCTAAGATACAAAGACAAGCTGAAAAGCAACTTGTCAGCAGTCAATATACCGCATAACACCCTTGAGTGCTTATCCTTGGAGCGGGTAGAATAAAGATCAACATGTTTTAGTGGACTCAGCAATTTTCAATCTGCTTGTCTGAATCATCTTCAAGATGCGAGAGCAAGATCTAAAAGGTCAGCCAATCTAACAGTGATCACATCCTACAATCCTCATACTTGCTCCATATGTGGCCGCCTTTGTAAATCACTAGCGGGTCTTAAATGCCACTTAAGATTATCACACAAAATTTCATAACTGAAACAATTAAGCTGTCAGATCCTCATATGTGAAAACCGACGGGAGAGTCCATTATATATATATATATATATGTTGATGTATATTTGGGTAGCAAACTTTCTTTTAAATATCAATTGTCAAATATGGCATACAAGAAAAATTTAATTATCTTTTTGTTTAGTTTTTTCAGAATTCTTGTGTTGTTTTCATTTGGTTTGAGTCCAAAAATTTTCCATAATATCCATTGTCCCAAGTGCTTTCGCCATTTTCAATACATATATATATATATATATATATATATATATATATATATATATGTATGTATCTTTTTTTTAATCTATCTATCTATAATAAGATAAAAAACAAATAGGAAATGTTTATCAATGTAACATGCTTCACTTTTATCTAAACTTTCATCAGAGAATGAGTAAATGGAGAAAAAATAGAAAGAAACGTTAGTATTTTTAGTTTGTATTGATTTTCATTGATTAAGCATGTTTCATATGCATTCAGTTTGTTGAAGCAACATTAGTATAATTTATTGCACTCTGAATTCAAGGAGAAACAATGCATCCATTTGAATTTTAAAGCTGAATATGCATGAAACATGATTAACCAATGAAAGTCAAACAAAACAAAAGTAACAATACCAGAATATCTTTTTCTCCATATCTTGTTCTCTAATGAAGCTTTAATAAAAGTGAAACATGTTAGATTAATAAATGTTTCCTATTTGTTCTTTATCTTATCATTCTGTCAGGTTCTGAACCATATTTGATCTATATTCGATCCCATCTCACCATATGCTGTGCATGAATGTGTTAAAAATTATAAAATCCTACTTCAAAACTAAAAGGTTTTAAAAGTCTGCAACAAAATAGATCTTCCCTCAGCAATGTCTCTTCTTTGTTCACTGTCATATAAAGTTCTATTTCTTACATTTTTTCCTATAAGAGTGAATTCAAAACAATCTCCTCCCAGTTTAAAGAAGAGACTTGACACAACAGAAATATGGTTCTCCAAAAGGTGACAGAGAATAACATGGACTGAACATGTGACAATGAATTTTTGCAAAAGTTTAAGAAAAATTGAAACAAAAAGGACACTTGTACTTAGAATTAGAAAGAGACAATTGAAATTTCTAGGACACAAGAGAGAAAAGGATTTGGAGAATTTGACACTCACAGGAAATAATGAAGACAAGGACACAAGAAAGCAATGAATAATCTAACAAGATTTTGTAAATGTTTATCAGAATCTATATTTGGGGGATAGAAAGCATGACAAATCTTGCTACAAATCACAGGAAGTTGCAGAGAGCCATGATAGTTTCCTAAAGGGACACAGCATATAGAAAAAGAGGTTAAGTGACTTTACCTGTATAATTCCCAAGTTTAATGATAAATTATCTGATAGACTGTGAACTTCACACTGAAAAATGTTATATATGCAATTCTCTTTTTTTTTGGCTTTCACTTTACAAAGAATTTGACAAAATATTTTCCTGAAATTTCTACAGAAACTGTGATAAACTTACTGCTTATCTAATGATGTGTTAAGCTTAAACAACACAATTCATTTTTTACTTTTAAAATTCAATAAATGTTTTTGTTCAGGCAGAAAAATTGAAAACAATAGTTTCAATGTTTGCTCACAATAAAATGGCTGACAATTGTCAGTAATTAAAAGAAAATGTTTATTAATCGCATTTGCATTTATTTTGATATAATTTGATTATTATCACGTCTGACACTCCTAGAGAGGTGTTGTTCTGGCTAAATGATGCTATTTACTATTTGTAGAATATAATAACAATTATTGTCAGAGGGTAGTTGACACTTGTTAGTAGGATGTCTATATGCTCTTGGAGGTCAAATGGAGTTCACCAGTTTGTACAATCAGTTTATTAAGTGAGGCTGGTAGGATATAGGCATGAATGGCTGGACATGGCAGGACTTCCTCCAAATTGTAGTCAAAACTGGTTGCATTTAATGCCAGAGAACTTAAGAAGAAATTAATATATGTCATAATAATGATGAAATATTTGTTGTTTAACAAGCTGAATTGAAGAAGATTTATCAATTGAAGAAACTCATAATTTCAAGAAAAATTTTAATAGTGGAGTAACAATTGTATCACCACTTGTTTCATAGATAAATAACATGTATATATGAATAATATGTATATATGATATGTATGACTAAAAGAAAAAACTATTTCTTATTTGGTGGAAATGAAAAATGAAAATCACATATTTTTTTAATCATTTCATCCCAAGCAAGAACTAAGATTGAATGGGTTATTGAGAGTGAAAGAAAACGAAAGGAAGTCAGGCAAAAGACAGTAAAAGAACAGATTCAAAAAGACAGAAAATAGCGATTGATATTGCATTTAAATATTTGAAGATCATAAGTGACAGGGAAGCAAGAAGTCAAAAGAACATTTCAAAGGTGAAAAGGGTGAGAAAAGAAACTGTTGGAATAGGAATTACAGTTATATTTAGATATTTCAAAAGTAAAAAGGTGAGACCTAATTGCCAATCTAGTAATATGCTCAAATTGATGTTATTGAGATAAAAAAGGAAGAAAAGTTATTAGGACAATTAGAATGAAAATATGTATAGAAAAGTCACAGAGAATGCACATTACAGTAGTAGGAAAGTGACTGATATAAAGATACCAAGTCTGGACTGATTAATTAAAGGCAATTTTTTGGATTTTGTCAGATTAGTTATAGCAGCAATATTTAATGCATAGATGGATGGTAGCTTTTTAAAAAATGCAAGATGGATTCAGACAAGAAAAAAATGTTTAGCACGATACAAAGAACCAACTTTCTTAGCAGCAGACCTAACAATTGATTCAATAAAATCATTCCACAGCATGTCAGTGGACAATGCCAGACCAAAGGTTAGCATCAGCAGGGATGATAAAAGACAAAAATGGTTCTCTAAGCCAACCAAAACATAATAGTTT